>ML777044.1:920246-944889 GCA_009831015.1 Picea engelmannii
CATGGACAAGTGGAAAATTGGGCAAAGTTGGACATAGGTGACTATGTGGACAAAGTGGCCTAGAAGATGCTTCTAAGGAAGCTACTTGGAGAGTATAAATAAGAAGCAAGGGTCTCTTGTGAAAATCATCTCTTGAGCATATCATGAAGATCTATTCTGAGAGAGAGATTGACTGGAGGATCTCATGGATGCATCAAAGTTTCCATAAGTCTAAGATCTTGATGGTGAAAGTTTCAGAAGTTCAAAAACCCTATTTTCTGAGGCATATGCAGGATGATAGTGTATTAGGGTGCATACATATTGAGGCATACACAAGATGACAGCGTATTAGGGTGCATACGGACGTGGGATAGAAGTGTATTAGGGTGCGCAGATGTTGGTAAAGCCATGGAAACTTAAAAATATGAATATGCAGAGGTTCTAGATTCTGAGATCAAGCTCCTAGGAAGGTCTACAGTGCTCAAATACATCAAATCTATCCATTGCTTCAAAATTTATGTCTTATTTCTATGAATATTTGGATTTTGATCTATGCATGAGAAATGATTATGGAGATTTGAGAATTCTCCCTAGAGACACTAGTGGTTGCATGGGATCTTCTGTATAAGTTAGATCTATAGAAATATAGTGTTGGTATATTTATCATTGATACTTCTTGTTGAGGAACATATTGTATTTCTTGGCATATGGATAATGGTTTTTGTGGTACATGGTTGAGTAGCATGAGTGAGTTGTTGGAGAAAATGGATGTGTTGTGATTGGTTATGGTACAGATTGGACAATGAAAGGAAGAAGTGGATGTGATATAAGGTTGCAGGGGATCTGAGTTTTTCATGGAGAGAAAACCCTAAATGTTCAGAAGGAATACGCAGGTTGTAGTATAGACAAGTCACATACATACAAGAGTTGTACTACTAGTAGGGCGCGTACATACACGTGTTGCACTACTCACAGGTTGTGTACCTGTTGACATATTGGTATATGTTGAGGATTAATTTCTCTTCTCAGTTGATGCTGAGTTGTTTAAGCTGAGTCTTTAATTGTAGGGTTGGTGCTCTTGTGGAGTTGTAACTCTATCCAGTTGTTGTTGATAACCAAAGGATTGTAGTCTGTACTAAAAAGAAAATTGTACATACATCGTGTGTTCTTTTTATTTCTTGTGGCGATGACTTATTGATGATATTTATTGATGGTATATGTTGTTGATGTATGCTCACATTTAACTGGTTATAAATGACAACAATAAGTCACGACTAATTGGTGATTGCTATCTAAGGATTTTTGTGAAGGGGAATTTTTAAAAAGAGTCCTACATTGATTCACCCCCCCCCTCTTAGTGTGGTCAGTGTGTCCAACATAGGCTTTGGAAGGTGGATGGGGAATTACATAGGACAAATGGCATGAAAAACAACTCATAGTGACCCTATGAGTTCGAAAATCCATCTTGGGGATGTCAACGACTTGCATACGGATCTGGTGATAGCCTAAACGCAAATCAAGTTTGGTGAAATACTGAGCACCACTCAACTCACCCAAGAGATCATCAATGACATGAATGGGAAACCTATCCTTGATGGTTATTTTATTGAGGGTACAAAAGTCAAGACACATGTGCCAAGTACCTTCTTTATTAAGTACCATGACCATAGGAGAAGAATAAGGTCTAGTACTAGGGCGGATAACACCCTCTTTGAGAAATTCCTACATGATTTTCTCAATTTCATTCTTTTGGGCAAAGGGATGACGATATGGGCGAGCATTGGGAGGAAGAATTCCAGGAATAAGGGGTATGGAATGATCATGAACACCACGAGAAGACGTAAGTCCCCAAGGAGTGGAAAAAATATCTTGGTGTTTTGAGAGAATAGCTTGGAGGTCAGGATGCATAGAGGGTGTTTCAACCACATGAATAGAATGGAGTTGAGAAATAATACCGGAGTGGCCTTTCTTGAAGAGTTTTTCCATGCGATGGGAACTGATGATATCAGGAGAACCAATAGTGAGACCTTGAGAGTGATACCTTTGTCCCTCATGTTGGAATTACATGGTTAATTCCTTAAAATCCATAAGAATGGGACCCAAAGTGTGTAACCATTCAACACCGAGGACAATGTCACACCCGCCCATTTCGATGTAAAACATATGGGATTTTAGGTGGTAATGGACAATATGAAGACACACATTTTTACATTTCCCACCACATTTAATGGTCCCACCATTGGCTATCATGATTTGAAATTTATTGACAACACAGATATAGCAATCAGTTTCTTGGGCAATGCGATGATGGATAAAATTGTGGGTGCTACCATTGTCAACTAGGATGATGACCTTCCTATTATTAATATAGATAATGAGATTGAGGGTTTGGGCAAGAGAGAAACCAGTGAGTGCATGTAGGGAAATAAGTGGTTCAACGTCAGGTTGGTCAGTGGGCTCCGAGGTAGCTTCAGGAAGGGATGGCTCTTCAATAATTGGAACTGTCACATCTTCTTCACTAACATCTTCAAAAATGGCCATAAAATCTTTTGTTCCTTATATTTGTGCCCTGGAAAATATTTTTCATCATAGTTATAGAAAAGACCCTTCAATTGGCGTTCAACCATTTCATCCCTAGTTAATTTCTGGACCTTGAGGGGGGTGAAAAGGGGGTTAGGATTAGTGGGGTGAGGGTGAGGAACAAAAGTGGGTTTTTTGTTTTGGGAAAAAACAACTTGTTGGGCTTCTTTGGCAGGTTTAGTAGCTTCCAACCAAGATTGAGGGTGGGCCATGAGAACCTGAGATTATATTTCATCCTTTAGGCCACTATTAAAACATTCATGGAAGAAATCATCTGACATGACCTCGGTTTGAAAGGACAAATGCTCAAAAGCATATATAAAGTCTTCCACTGTGCCTGACTTTTTCAACTTGGTCAAACGACCGAGATAGTGGGTATCAGTGTCAAAGAGATCATAGAGCTAAAAAACAAACTGGGTCCAGGGAATATAACCTTGACGTGAATTTTTATGCCATTTCCACCACTGTCATCATTTAGGATCTAGATAGAGGACAACATAGAAAAGTTTGGCTAATTCATCAGTAATACCATGCAGAGAAAAACAATGCTCCATTTGAGTGACCCAACCTATAGATTCAGATCCAGCAAATTTATTGACCTCGACACGGGGAAGACAGGGGTCACACTGAAAGGAGTTGGATTGAAGATGAAGAGAATGAGAGAATTCAACAACATTAGTTTGGTCCGAGGAGGAAGGAGCTAAAGAGCGGTTCAACAACTGGGTGACAACAAATTGGAGGGTGCTAAATTGGTTAATTAATTTGGCATCCATGGTGTCAAATTTTTGCTCGACGTGGGTTTCTAATTGTGCAAGGCGGAAATTGGTAGAGGAAATTTTAGAGGTTGTTTGATTGATGGAATCTTGCAGGTCCTGGTTGCGAGTGGTGGCCATTTGTAGAGGGGAAGTGCGGGTAAGGAAAAATGGGTGGGTGGGACAAAAAAAAGGACTTATAAGTGATAGGGACCATGAAGATCAGGGAAAGAAGAGAAATAGAGTGGAATAGGTGGGAAAATGAGAAAACTAAGAGGGGCTCGGGTCCATTGGAAAAAAATGTTAAAAATGAAAGGTATGGCTGTGATAAGGGAGAAAAGTGGAATCCAACGGGATAGGTCTCATATATATATATATATATATATATATATATATATATATATTTTAATCCTGCAAAGTTATACTTCGATATGAAGAATATTGCAGTGACAAAATGTCCAAATGCTTAGAAGGAAGAAGTGTGTAGTAATTTCGCAACCTGAATGCAGGAGACACAGTTGTGCGACAATAGATCTTGTATATTTTGTTTTTATTTTTGTCCCAATGGTTAGGGTATTCAAGGGTTATGCAGAAAAGGGTTTTCCCTGTGCTATAGCTCTCTGATATATGTGTGGGGTCCAATAGTAGTACTCAGCCCAATATCTCAGGGCACCAACTAAGGAGGCTAGACCGTTCCCTTAGTCATACTACCTGACTACCCAGGTACTAGAGAGTATCTTCCCAGGTGTTTTTCTTGGTGGCACTATAGCAGTCAGGAAGACGATCAGTTTATCTATGGAGGGCTTCAAGAGATCTAGGTCGATCCATATATAGGTGTTGTTTGATGCGCTATCACTCAAAGGGGTACCAACAAGGGTTACAAGGGTGGCCAACATATGTGCATTTAAGTACCACTTGTATTTCATGCATGTATGAATCCCTGACCGAGGGTTTATGCACGTAACGACAGATCTTTGTAGCTTTAAGACACCGGAATACGTCTCTACCCTGGAAAAAAACATTTAACCCAGAATTTTCTTTTGAGGAAGGTGCTCTGATACTACTTGTAGTATTCTAGTTATAAAATAGTATGCAGAACAAAAATAATTAGCTAGAAATGGCAGAGAAATAATGATATAACCAGAACAATACCATAATAATACCAGAATAATACTAGAATAACACCAGAAAGAGCACTTTGATTATTGAGAGAAATGGTCACTTTCCTCTTCGAGGGGGCAACCTCCAACAGAGCATAGCTCTATTACAATAATATCCAAGACAAAATTTCTCATGCCCTCTACTCTTATTTATACTAAATCTATCTATCGAAAAGAATAATCTAGAGGAAGATCTTTCTAGAAGTGGAAGCTTCTATTAGGTATTCTTACAATTGACTTGTTCCTCCTTATTTCTAGGCCTTATTAATATTGACCTTTATTACATGGAAATATATTATTCTACCCACTTGAGGGGTTAGGTAGGTTAGGTCCCTAACAGACAACCAAAATTGTTGGACGTGGAAGACTTTGACTAACACTAGAGGATGGGAGGAAAAGAACCCTTCTGGGTATGCTACACGTTATAGGTTTGGCAAGAAACATGATATCTATTATCAAGATGAGTGATGCAGGTGTGCATACTCTATTTCAAAAGGATTCATGGAATATGTTCATAGGTGCAATGGTCTTAATGAAAGAAGTTCATATTGGTACCCTATACAAGATGTTAGGGAATGTCGACTCGACTGGATTCAACAACATTGTTGCTTCTGAAATCGACTCGATTGGGACTTGACTCAAATCGATGTCAACACAACTCGACTTGACTCTAGCTAAGTTAGCTCAAACCAACTCGACAAGACATGATGAAATCGACTCGACCAGGTTATGGCACGAGAGGATGGGACACATTGGAGAAAAAAAACTTCGAGCTATACAAATCAAAGGCATGGTTGAATGTTTTCCTGAATGTGGTTTAGAAGTCAACTTTTGTGAACATTGCATATATGGAAAACAAAATTGGGCGAGGTTCCCATCTAGAGAGACAAGGGAAAATGGGATTCTAGAACTAGTACATAGTGATGTGTTTGGTCCGGTTACAATGCATTCACTTGGTTGATACTTGTATTATGTCTCCTTCATAGATGATTTTTCCAGGAAGACATGGATATATTTCCTCAAGAAGAAATCATAGTTTTTCGAGAGATTTAAGGAGTTTAAAGCTCTTATGGAAAACCAAATAGAGAAGAGGATTAAAGTGTTGAGAACTAACAATGGTGGTGAATTCTATGGAAAAGAATTTGATCAGTTATGTAAGCAGTGTGGAATAGCATGCCAAAATATCACACCATATACCCCACAAAAAAATGGAGTTGCCGAGAGAATGAACAAAACTTGGATGGATAAGGAAAGGAGCATGCTCAGTGGTGCTAGGCTCGCACAAGAATTCTGGGTAGAGGTAGTTGACACTGCAAGATATCTGGTGAATATGTCTCCTTCATTGGAGCTAGTTGAGACAACTTCAAATGTGGTATGGTTTGGTAAGAAGCCTTAAGTGGCATGTCTCAAAGTATTTGGTTGTGATGCATTTGTGCATGTTCCCAAGGAAAAGAGGAGCAAGTTGGACAAGAAGGAAGTCAAATGTATTTTCATTGGATATAAAGAAGAAATAAAAGAATATAAGCTTTGGGATCCTACATCAAGGAGAACAATGTATAGTCGAGATGTGTTCTTAAAATTATTAAAAGATAAGTTTGAGCCTGAGGAAGCTATTCAGACCAAGAATAATCTTGATACAGTGTGTTTTTAACTGAGGAATGAAGCATATGATTCAGATGAGTCGATTGAATTTAAGGAAGAGGTGGAACAAATGACTCTGGTGGTAAGGAGGTCATAAATAATAAGAAAACCAGTTGAGAGGTATAGTCCGCATGACTACCATCGATGATGATCCCAAGTCGGTCAGTGAGGCAATCGAATCGACAACGGGTAAACTCTAGAAGGATTCCAAGGTTTTAGATATGGAATCCTTTTACAAGAATGAGACATGGGATTTAGTCAAGTTACCTAGTGGAAGAAATCCCGTTGGAAGAAAGTGAGTTTTTAAGAAGGAGATGAATGTTGTAGGACAAGTTGAGAAGTTCAAATCTTGACTCGTAGAGAAAGGTTATTCCCAAGTCAAGGGAGTCAACTTCGGTGATATTTTTTCCTCTATTTCAAAACTAAATTCCATTAGAGTACTAATGTATCTAGTTGTAGCATTCGATCTGGAGATAGAATATATGGATCTGAAGATATCGTTCCTACATGGGGATGTGGAAGAAGAAATATACATGAAACAACCTGAAGGATTTGTAGTAAAGCGCAAGAAAGAGTTGGTGTGAAAACTCAAAAGATCGCTTTATGGTATACAATAATCACCAAGGAATTGGTATCAGAAGTTCGACACATATATCCTTAGTTTGGGATTTGTGAGAAGCAAAGCTAATCACTTCATATATTCCAAGGTAGAAGGTGGGTGTTTCATATATCTCCAAGTTCATGACATGTTGCTAATTGGAAACAACATGGACACAATAAAGGAGGTGAAGAAGCATCTATCCTCCAAGTTCAATATGAAGGATCTCAGTGCAAATAACTTCATTATGGGAATGGAGATTAAGAGAGATCAAGTTGCTAGAAATCTCTGGCTGAATCATATGAAGTATATTGAAACAATTCTGAAATGGTTCAACATATAGGATTGCAAATCAGTGAAGGTGTTAATTCATGTGGGAGAAAGGATTACTGTTGAACAGTGTCCAAAGACACAAGAAGAAATAGATGACGTCATGTGTGTTCCCTATGCAAGTGTTATTAGTAGTCTAATGTAAGTGATGGTCTCCACTCAACTAGACATTTCCCATGTAGTGGGAGTGTTTAGTAGGTACATGTTGACACCTGGAAAGGAGCACTGGAAAAATATCAAGATAGTATTTAGGTGTTTGTGTGGCACCAAGGACTATGCTATATGCTACCAAGGAAGACATGGAGGTGACCGTGGTAAAGTAGATGTGCATGGCTTTGTCGATGTCGAATGGGCTGGAGATATGGATCGACAGAGGTCGACTAACGAATGTGTCTTCAATATGTTCAATGGAGAAATAAGATGGATGAGTAAGAGATAGGTGATTGTAGCCTTGTCAACAATAGAATTTGACTACATGGTGGCCTCTCATGGAAGAAAATAAGTGATATGGCTTCAAAGGTTATGTTCAGGAATCGGTTTTGATAAAAAATCTATGAAAGTGAGTTATGACAGTCAAAGTGCAATATTTCTAGCAAAGAACCATGTTTATCATTCAAATACTAAGCACATTGATGTAAAATACCATTTTGTGAGAGATATGGTGGAAAGTAGCAAGGTTTTAATGGAGAAAGTAGACACATTGGAAAACATAGTAGACTCGTTGACCAATCTGTGAGTTTTGTGAAGTTCTCTTAGTGAAAAGAGGCAATGGGCATTGTTTCCCTAGGTTTGTGAACAAAATTTTAGGAATATCCTATTTCAACAAAGAAGACAACAAGTGGGAGAATGTTGGGTTGTTATATTCTTTATAGTGAAATTCTAGTCGAGGTAGATTGACAACAGTCAAGGTCAAGGTGGATCAAAAACAATTCAAAATGAAGGAAGTCGAAGATATCAATGACAAGTCAACCAACAAAAGGTCGAAGTTTGGGTGTGAGACGATCGACTAGAGATCGAAAGAAGGTCAAATGGTAGTTGAATGGTAATTCGACTTGGAGTTTACTGTAACATAATCTCAGGATTTGCAAGATTTCTAGCCAATGATATGCATGTATTTATAACTATTTTTCGACACCAATATTTAGGGTTTTTCCTGTTGTAAATCCTATAAATAGGCATGTTGTAAGGCCGTAAAGGATAATGCTATAATTCACTAATGCATATTAATGCATGTGTAATCTTTGGTTGTTGGTCATGCATATATAAACCTAATTGGGTACAGGTTTGTTCTTACAAAGGCAAGAGGGTATGATGTCGATTGTGTCTTAGGTGTGGACCAAGGTTAGACATGTAACATTTTATTCTGATTGAATAAGACAACAAGAGAGAAAAATGATCAAAGGAATGTTGGTTTTCCCAGTTAGGGGTTTCCAGGGTAAAATCTTGCTGTATTGTGTGATTGCTTGTGTCATTTGCATTATTGATTAAATTATTATTCTCTTCTGCTAGAATTAGTGTGTAAGTGTATTTAATTTCCTAACACCCACATCCCAGTGGTGATTGTACCCCACATATACTAATAGCACCTCTATGACGCACTTATCATAACCCACACACAAAGGCAACACATAGTTATATCCTAGTAGACGAATTGGCTCAGTCCCCTACATCCATGTCTTTACTCAAGATTTTGCAAGCCTATCCTTCCCAAAGGAAATCCTTTCTATCCACATTGAGGGTAGTCGACCCTTCAAAATCACACCTCATAAATTTTGATTTGGACAACTTAGAGCCTTGAATCCCTTCATTGGTTTCTTTCCAAATCCATGTTACAACCCAAAACATCATTGTTCATAAGTGCATCATAGATAAAGGTGCATACACATGCATAGTGTCCAAAAACATATGGCATAAGCTATGATCCCTTGAGCTTATCCCTTCTACTATCACCCTTCAGGCTTATGATGGCCACCCATCCCAACCCGAAGGAATTTTTCAAAATTTCCCTGTTGAGCTAGCGAGAAAAATGGATTTGATCAATATCAAGGTCATGAATGCCCCTTTGGAATATAATACCTTTCTTGGACATAGTTACATGTACATAATCAAGGCAATGGCCTCATCAATGTTTCATACCATGATATTCCCCCATAATGGGAAGGTTGTCACAGTTGACTAATTAACACATTATGAACCCTACCATTCTATGAATATGGATAATATCTTCTCCCTCATTGGGGCACACTCATACATCTCACGAGTTATGGAAATGGATCTAATAATTTTTCAATACCCCTTGTTCCTTGTCACTTATCAAGGTGACCCACCTATTCTATCACCCTCAAGTATTTCTCAAGTATTCTTAATCACTTATGTAATGGAACACCTAATCACTTAGTCCTCTCCTATTATACCCATACCTTAGTCTATATATGATATATCCATACCTGAGTCTACTCCTCAAACGTCCCCCATGAATGACCAACCATCGTAATGGAAAAATCTTACTGAATCCCTCTTGGACAGGAAGTTTTGGGATAAAATTTTAGTAAAAATCCTAAGTATAGAAGAAGTGCACAAAATAAGAAGGAAGACTAGCGAGTTTGTCATTGAGGCACATCTAGGAGGACAAGATGCAGGAAGCGGAATAAAACAAAGAATAAATTAGAATGAAGGATAAAGAAGAATAAAGAAGAGAGGTGAATAAAGCAAAGAAGAAAGTTGGAGAATAAAGTAAACGAAAAGGAAGGATGATAGACCAACATGATAAATATGGAAGGACATGTGAAATTAGGAAGAACAACAATCATAATGAAAAATCAGCATGCAGATGGAAAAGAAAGTGAAAGAAACTCCAACAACCAGTTAACTGGAGTTGTCATGAATTGTAATAGGGTTTTGGGATGGACAAAGTAGGGTTTTAAGCCCTAGATTGTATGTATAAATATGTAATGGGTTGGGAGAATAGGGGTTCCTTCATATGGTTATTCTCGACAAGTATTATGGAGTCTGTTCCAAACTGTCAAGAATGCCTGTCAGTAAGAAGGTTGATAAGATAGGTTGAGAAGGAAAATAATTGATGTATGAATGTAAGAAATTATGCAGAGAGAGAGAGAGAGAGAGAGAGAGAGAGAGAGAGAGAGAGAGAGAGAGAGGATTTCACTGTAGAGTGGCTAGGATAGGAGAAGAGAAATATAACCATGACATATATTTGTAAGTGCAGTGCACAATATTGAAGAAATTACCAAACACATAATAAAGAAGTCAATCATTATGGATGTAGCCTAGAGTTGGGTGAACCATGTTAAATCTAGTGTTAATTGTCTTATGTGTGATTGTTTATAGAATTTGTCTGATGAATATTAGAGTAGATTTGTTTTATGCATAATCATTGCACAATAATCATGATTGTTACAATAATGAGTTTATGCAGTAATTTGGAATATAATGTTAATATGAATCTGAGATCCACTAAGTTATAGAATAATAAAACTTGCAAAATAACTTGCATAACACATACAATTAAGAATGAATGGAACAATAACCTCCAATTCCCTCACTACTGCAAAAACATGGTTCTTGCAGTCCCCATAGATAGCTTGGGTGAGACTTCATCTGTACAAGAAGGTGATTCCAAAAGGGTCGATGTCTAAAGGGTTGTGTTGGTCAAATATAACTCAAACCTAGGGTCTTAAAAACCACGTGCAATGCCAACAAATGATTTTGTTTCCGGGACCTAAAATTTGCGATTGAGGGAATGTTTTAGAGGCTGAATAAGAAAGATATCTCATAATGGTTGGAAAGGAAGGAACGAGAGTTTTCTAAACAAGAGAACATAAATCCTCGAATGAGTGACAATAAATCAATGCAAAGGTATGTGTATACAAAATTGCATGATTTTCTTTGGCGAATTTCCAATTATTCTAACTGAGTGGCTAAAAATATTAGTGGAGAATAATGGATGATACAGAACCGCAACACCGAGGAATTTGACTCTTGAGTTGGTAATACAACTAACTTCTATAAGTAACCCAACTAGTTGTGTAGTTTATTTCTGGTTGGATAGCATACTAGGAGGAAACATTACAGAATTTGTCATAGATTGTACCCAATCATACAGTGTTGTAGAAAGGTACTTTTTCAAAGGTCTGTGCTGAAGGTTTATGAAATCATTGGGTATGTGGATAAAGATGTTATTATGTGACAAGTCTGTGACGACGATGCAATTCAACTACTAAGGGGATTTGTGCGCATAGGGGCACTGGGGGATGACAAGAGGATAGTCTAAGAATAGGAGAGGATGAAGGAAATAATGAAGAAGGAAGGGAGGGACTGAGGATGTAGATAATTGAAGGAGGTATACCAAATAAATAATAAAAGTTTTGAGTATTGTGTGGAGAAAGGAGGTACAAGAGGCGAAAGACTGGGGCTGAGAAAGGAGAGTCGCGCAGTGAGCTAGAGGGGAAAGAACCTTGCACAATAGTGTGAATCGTGGAGATACCACACATAGGAGGAGGAGAAGAAGAGGAGTTCCAGTCCAGTCCATCAATAAAAGAACTATTAATTCCTATGCATAATGAGTCATGTGTCAAAACCATGGCCCCATGTGTGTCACCACAATCAGAGATAATAGTTTAATACTTATCAAAATATATTATAGTTATCCAGGGAGGATAATGTAGTAGCAGTCAAATCAATGGGAGAAGTGCGTAGATTCAGAGTCAACTAGCATCACCGAGAAGAGGGAATACAAAAATCAACATGGTAGGGCTAGAAAACACCCTTAGACTGCATGAGTTCTAGGGAGTGGGGTCATAGGACCCAAGAAAACATATGTTTGTTTCTGAGACAATTTGGGCCACAAAGAATGTCTAAGATGAGGCTGTGAAGATTGTGCAGTTAACAACAACATTCATAGGTCGTGCACTAGTTTGTTACATGAAGATGCATAGTACCACACCTATGGGACAAGACTTGACTTTGGTAGAGATAAGGGAAGCGCTGTTGAAAGAGTTCAAGAAGCCAAAGTCGAAGTTGTAGTACATTACATAACTGAAGGAGATTAAGCAGGTAGAAATAGGGTTGGTATGTGATTTCAATCAAAGGTTCAAGGATATGATGGGTAGTCAGACTTTCCATATCCCTGATCAACAAAATCAAGAATGGTTTATTTCAGGACTTCTACCACACATTCACAGGCCATTGATTCAACATAAGGTTGCATCGCAGCCCGAGGCACTGGAAATTGCAATGAAATCATAATCATCCCCTGTAGGAGATAGTGGAGAGATGGCGTAAGTTCAAACGTAGTTGGATGCATTGATGATTCAACTGGAAAAAATTACAAAAGGGAAGGAGAAACACAAGCAAGTTTAGTGTACCAAGTGTAGGATCGAAGGCCATCACAAGGAAAATGCCCATCATTCACACACTATTTGGAAACTGGAGCACCAAATCCATTACTATGAGGGGGATATTACTAGATATGTAAGAAATGGGGCCATCACCCAATTGAGTGTCCATTACTATAGAAGTATCAAAGTACACCAAAGAACTTGTTTTGAAATTTTTGCAAGTCGGTGGGACATGAAGACAAGGATTGTCACGTGTTCGACTTAATGAGGGATCCCACATCATATATGTAAAGGATTCAGGAGGAAAATGTTTCATCAAAAGGGGGTGGTCCTCAATATAATAATCAAAGAGGTTTCAATCCAGGGAATAGAGGAAAATTTGGCAGAGGTCGAGGCAAAGGAAATTTTGGTAGGGGAGGAAGAGGACCGATAATATGTTATAATTGTAATCAACCAAGACACTTGGCCTTGACTGCCTGAATCCATGTACAACATGCACATACTAAAAATAAATGGACCATGCGACAAAATATTCTCTCCAAATATTTTCTAAATGGTGGGCTAGAGGAAACCAAAACCAAAATCAAAATTAGAATGCGCAAAAAATATCAACTGAAAAATGCAATGAAGGACCAAGAATAAGAGTTGTTACACATGGATGAGCTAAAATAGGATAGAATATGACAAGTGGAGGGGAACATATGGAGAAATGGGTAAGGAAGTCAGTTGGGCCTATGCCAACCTTTGATCCTCAACAAGAAAATGAGACATATCAGAGAGAAAGAAAAGAGGAACTTGGACAATATTGGGGAGCATCAATATCATTTGCACCTCATGTAGGAGATCATGTTTTTCCAGAGAAGTGAACCTAAAAGGTATGCACGCTAACAAAATTATTGAGAATATGTATAGAGATAATAAAAGTTGAAAATGCACTAAGTACACTATATGACATGATTGATCATTGTACACGAGGAAGGGAAACTCTCATCGCACAAAGGGTGGTAAATAAGGTACTGTGGATGAAGACGACCAATAGAGAATTCAGATCCAATGCACAAATTGGGGAGTATGATGTGGATAATGTTATCTTGGACTTGGGGTCTGACGTGAATGTTTTACCTAAGAATACATGGGAGATGATGGGAAAAACCAAACTATTATGGTCTCATGTTTAGTTAAGGCTCGTGAATAAACACAAAATAATACCGATTAGTCATTTGGCAAGAGTACTTGTGAACATAGATGGGGTGCGCAGTGTGGAAGACTTTGAAGTTATTGAGATCATGGATGAAAGACAACTGTATCCAACATTGATGGGACTGGAATGTGATTTTGATAACCAAGTGATAATTAACTTGAAAAGCAGGGAGATGATATTTGAAGTGGGAGAGTTAAAAGTTATTGCACCCTTGGACCCATCAGAAGGAAACAGATACATAGAGCTAGCCAAAGGAAATGACATTGACAACTTATATAACATGACTGCGTGAATGGATGATTTTGTAAACCCTACTATAGATGGTATGCTAAGTTGGCAAAGTATCATTCATGTGCATCATATTTTGAAGAAGGTCTAGAGAATTGGCAATAGAGAATGCATGAATTTTCAATTAGATGATGTGCACGCATAACCTGATACTTATGCTAGATTGGAACAGATATATGTGATCCACCTAGGTACAATGAATTAATTGATATAAGTTTATTTGTAAAATAATTTGAGTTGCAGGTACCCAAACAAAAAAGGTTGTTGGCACTAGATGTTGTCCTAAAAGTGACTCCAACCAGATGATGGGATGCATAGAGAGAAGGGATGAAAACCAGGTCATAAAGAATAAAACTAATGCAAGTAAGGTTTGGTACTAAGGGATAAAGCATGGCACATAAGTATACAAGAGAGAGTGATTTAGAAGGTCATGTTGACCAGTGCGGGGATTTATGGAGTTCTATACCAGAAGTAGAATGGAAACACATATTTATGCATACATTGGACACAATTCTGAAGGTGGAAAATGGAAATGCATAGAGAGACAACAAGATGGGAAGAGTTGGTCCAAAGGTTCAAAGTCACATTTACATTTGAACATGAATCTCCATCAATAGATGGTGCGTTACAAGATATTCAAACAAATATCCTCTCAGAATAAGGGTCGATGGAGATGGTACCAGTATGTAGTGCACACATGGATACTATGATTGTCTAGGAGTTATTGGAATGTTACAATGTGGCAACGGAAGAATATGATGAGGAAGATCCTAGGAACATGCAAGTATCTAAAACAGAAGGGGAACAAGCAATAGAAGAACCAGATCTTGAGTCTGTTGCATACACACATCCCATAAATATGTGGAAGTTCAACATTGGGATGACAGAGAATCTGAAGTTTTCACAGATAGGAGATTACTATAGTGATGAGATAGTCGAGAAAATTGCATACTTATTGATCGAATATTAGGATATATTCCCAACAACATTTTCATAGATGAAGGGGATAGTAGGATACTTAGGTGACATAAATATTTCATTGAAACTAGGTGCTAAGCCAGTATGACAACAACCTTACAGGTTAAATCCAAAGTAAAAAGAGAATGTGAAAGATAAAATAGACAGGATTTTGGATGCCAGAATCATTGAACTGGTAGAAGAATACGAGTGGATCTATCTAATGGTAGTGCAGGACAAGAAGACATGAGGAATCAGGATCTACGTGGATCTAAGGAAGATGAATGATGCGTGTTTACATGACCCATTTCCAACACCATTCACAGATGAGGTACTAGAGAATGTAGGAGGACAAGAAACTTCTTCTTTCAGAGATGGATTCTCTGGGTACCATCAGATAAATATTATTTAGGAGGACTGAAACGAGACTACTTTTGTGACAAAGTGGGGGAGTTATCAGTATATAGTAATGCCATTTGGACTAAAGAATGCCCCAGTAGTTTTTTCCAAAGTTGTGGTAGTAACGTTCAAGGAATTTATTCATAATTTCCTTGAAGTGTACTTGGATGATTGGACTGTGTTCAATCTGTTGAAGGATCACATAGAAGTACTCAAGCTAATGTTGGATCGGTGTAGATAGTGTCAAGTTTCACTGAACTTGAAGAAGTGTATTTTTTGTGTGTCATTTGGGATTTTTTTGGGACATGTAGTTTGCAAGTAAAGATTACTGGTGGATCTAGTCAATATTGCAATAATTTTGGAGTTAGAACCACCTACATCAGTCGGATGGATCAAGGAAAATCATATTCATATGGGATATTATAGAAAATTTATCAAAGGATATGCATATATCACAAAACCAATGGAAAAGTTACTGAAATAAGGAAGCAAGGTTTCAATGGAACAAGGACTGTTAGAAGGGGTTGGACACCTTGAAGCAAAAACTAGTAACCACATCGATTTTTATCTTTTTGGATTGGAACAAGGAGTTCCATGTTCATGTAGACGCATTATCCATAGCGTTGGGTGCAGTACTATCTCAACCTTGGGAGGGAGACATAGATCCCACAATTTATTTTGCAAGTAAGAAGTTTTCCATAACAGAGAAGAATTATACAACCGTGGAATGAGAAGGATTGGAAATGGTCTATGCACTGCAAAAGTTCAGAAATTATTTATTGTGGTCTCACTTTAAGATGAATAGAGACCATTCTACATTAAAATACTTAGTGAACAAACCAGTGTCGGGGGGAATAATATGCAAATGGATATTGTTGTTCCAGGAATATGATTTTGAGGTTGTAGTGAAACTATGTAAGCTAAATGTAGGACCATATTATCTATCACGCATACTATTAGGAGAAGATGCAGGAAATTTAGATGAAAGCTTCCCATATGCACAACTATTTGTAGTTAAAATGGTGGATGATTACTTCTCATACATCGCACAATTTCTAAGTACAAGAATGGATCCATCAGACATGATGGTTGCATAGAAGAAACAACTGGGAGTAAAATAACCATATTGTCATTTGATTATAGGGAATTTGTGCAAGTTGGGTGCAGATGGAATATTGAGATGATGTGTGTTGGAATAAGAAATACCGATGATACTTGAAGAAGCGCATGATGGGATTGTGGGAGGAAATTATGCAAGGAGAGCCACTACACAAAATAATTTGTGTGCATGACTTTGGTGGCCTACAATTCAAAAATATGCTAAGGAATATTATTAGTTTTGCGACATCTATCAAAGAGTGGGAAAACCATCCAGGAGGGATGAAATTCCTTTGAATCCACAAGTTACCTTGCAAAAATTTGAGAAATGGTCCATAGAATTTGTAGGGCCAGTCAATACACAAGAAATAAGATCAGGGCAAGGTACATAATTACTGCGATGGAGTACATGACAATATGGGAAGAAGACACACCAGTTACATACCGCATTGTAGAGACTGCTGCATGATTTTTGTTTGAGAATGTAGTCAAAAGGTTTGGATGTCTACACATATTACTCACTGATCAAGGAATATAATTTCTGAATAAGATAATTGAAGAATTGACCAAGGAGTTTCAAATTCATCATCAAAAGAGTACACTGTAACATCCTCGGGCCAATGGAACAGTGGAAGATTTCAACAAAATTTTAGAAAATTCTTAGACAAAGATTGGCAACATAGGGAGAGATGATTAGGACTTAAGAGTTACTACAATGATATGGGCTTACATGAATACAAGTAAAAATTTTACAGGACAGACACCTTTTAGGTTGGTCTATGGGAAATAATAAGCAATGGCAATGGAGTTTATTCTACCTATACTGTGCATTGTAGAAATCACTGATCTTTCAGACTCTCGTGTAATAGAGGAGAGATTGGCATAGTTAGTACAGCTTGAGGAAGATTGGTTTGTTGCAGGTTTCCATCAACAATTTCAGAAGGAAAGAGAGAAGGCATGGAATGATCGACACATTAAACAAAAAAAGTTTCAAGTGGGAGATTTGGTATTTCTCTATGACAACAAGTTTATGTAGCATCCAAAAATTTTTAGAATGCACTGGTTAGGAACCTATGTGATTCAACATGTAACAGAGACCAGTGTTGCATAGTTGGAAAACTTGAATGGATAATTCCTTGGAGGAACGGTTAATGGAAGTTGGTTGAAACTCTATAGAGGCGGTCGACGGTCTGTGCAATAATCTAGGCTGCACCAGACCACATGTATCATAGTAGTTGTACTATAGTAGGAAGGAAAAACACAAAAAAAACAAATAAAAAGTAGAAAAATGAAGAAAATAAAATAAAAAGTAGATATAGAAAAAATAAAAAGATTATAGAGTACAAGGCATAGGAGATTGCATAGAAAGAATGGTTATCACACATCAAAATAGAACTATGCTAATGTAGAAAACAATACGTAGAAGAAAAATATTATGAAACACACAGATGAAAAAGCAAGAACCATTGTGTAGTTTGACACTAACAAGACCGTTAAAAGAATTAAAGCATAGAAATGATGGCTATGAAGCGGGAATGATAGGTTAAAAGGTGTCATATAATCTTAAATGGTAAAAGCCACCAAAAATCATGATAGATTGGAAGTACGAGGGAAAAAACACCCAATGGATTTGGTAATAAATACACATTTATCAATGTCGTTGATGGATTGGACAAGTTAGTTAAGGTGGAATGAGACATGTACATTTGGAGAGAAGGCACAAAAACAATGGAGGATCGTTAAGCCTAAATCATTGTTTCATGCAAGCGAGAGTGAACCAAAGAAAACCAGAGCGAATCTAAGTGCATCAGAGCTGAGATACAACTACCACAAAATAATCGTGGAGCCAGTTAAGGAATCTATCACACAAGACAAATGTCCTCACCAAAGATTGTAGCACCATCAATAGCAATGCGCAAACAATCAAAATGCCCAACAATTAAAGAAGAGGTGGAAAAAGTACCTGGATCTTTTACTTCGACTTCATAGGAAAGCTTCCACATAGATTACATACCACCTAGGATGGATAACGCACCACTAATCAACATACTAGAAAATCGTAAATACTCGATGGTAACATCCCCAATCCCACCTGGTATAAGAATTGAAGAAAATATGCTCGATAAGGTTGCAATCCTCAAGTTCATGGATCATGATATCACCAATGAGAAAAAAATCTTAGAGCTAGACAGAGAAAAATAGTTGTGTGCTAAGAGTGTACCAAGCATGGGAGCAATAGTGCTGGAGACACAGTTGTTGGAAATCGAAATGGAAAATTTGGGCATACTAAACCTATTGGAGATCCCACACTTCAGACGTAGTTTGGAAATTAATGCTTGTGTGAAGGTACTACTCATCTAGATCCATGGGGGGACACTGTGGCTTGACCCATCAATTTCAATTGACACTGCACTAATTAGATGGATTACAGGGCTCCCAAAGGCAGGTGAGGATATGGCCCTTTTGTTCAACAAGGTAGGAGAGAGATCCCTCTCATAATTGATGAAGGAAAAGTTCCAAACTTTCTGAGAGAAAAGGGAACTGGATGTTAAAAACATCAATATGACAACATTTGGTTTTCCATGCAAGTATTGGCCTACAATTTGCTACGCAAGTGCATAAAGGATGAAGTACTAGCTGCAGTAATTACATCTACAGAAAAATGTGTCGAAGGGGTTCAAATGAATTGGGCCACCTTCTTTGTGAACCAATTTTTGCAAGATTTTATTGAGGCCCAGGAAAAGGGCATAGAATTTTACCATGCACAGTTGTTGATTTTGATTCTGCTAGTCGAATGGCAGGAACCAGGCTAGACCACAGTTGCATAGTATGCCAAGTAGACCACCAGAAGTCAGAGAAAGAAGAGAGATAATGGAGATGACAACAGTTGCTAACATGAATATTATAGAAGAAGAGTGTGCAAAACTATGCAAGGAGAGTGCATAGATCTGGACGAACTTAGTGGAAGATCCTGAGATGAAGGCTATAGAGGCCAAGTTAAGAGAAGAACTGGAAAATGCAAAACACGCTTTAGAAAAAATAACTACACTTCCACCAGCTAAATGTATGAAAACCATTTTGTCACAGAGGTAGTCATAACTGGAAGTGGAGAGAATGAGGTACCAATAGAAGATCCTTCAATAGTGCCTAGGACCAATGCAGGAAGAAGCATTGAGGGTAATCGGTGAAATGGCCACTGCTCATGATCCGGATTATTTTTGGAATGAAATGAAAGAAGAGATATTACAATGAAATACATATAAATATTTCCAGAAATAGAGAAATACAACAATATATGATTTCTATTAATGAAAGAAATGTGCAAAGGCTATAAAAATATAGAGTGCAAGACTCACTAGAATGGTGGCATGTTTATCTGTGAGAAGAGATGTGACGGATATGCTCATTCGCAAGAAGATTAGTACAATGAGGCTCTAAAGGCATTTTTACAATAAACATGAATTCCAAAGCCCTACACATCCAAAATCTTAACCCTAGGAGATGAAGTGCCAAAAGTCATGTGGGCCCCGTTGGGGTAAGTTAGTACATCAAATTCTTGAGTTCGTAACTTTTTCATACGATATTTTTTTTAGGTGTGTGATAGCACATTGGAAAGGTATTTTCAGGAAATACACATTATGCCATCAAACTCTGACTTTGTTATTACTTTGACTGTGGAAAGTCCAAAAAATGTTGTTTAGGGCCTCAAAATGGCCCCAAAAGTACAAAAAGATGTATTGAGATGAAAACAACCAAAATAGGCTAGTTGGACTAGATGGGAAACCACCAATATCCACCTGGATGCTGTGTAGGGATTCAAGACACCCTCAGAAGTGAAAAACCTATAATTACAAAGAAGTGTCCCCATTACAAAGAAACATGTTGAACTGAAAACTGTCAAGATGAGCCAGTTGGAATTTGGAATAGGTGTGTAGCCACCAATATTCACTTGGATTAGCACAACGCAAGGTAAATAAAGCAGCCTATGAAGCATAAGAGAAAATTATAGCCTTGACTGGATAGGGGGGCGAAGAGATCGCAAAAACAAAGGCAACAATACAAAGGGAAGTGGAGGTAGCAAAGGGATCCTCCCAAAAGTTCATTGAGGCATGGAGGAGCAAGAAACAAGCTTGAGTGGCTCAGGACAAGCCACAAGTGAATGTTGGGGGGCTATTGGACAAGCATTTTTGGGATACAATTTTTATAAAAATCCTAAGTATATAACAAGTGCACAGAGGAGGTGTGTAGAAGAAAAAGGAAGACTAGGGAGTGTGCAGTTGAGGCGCATCCAAAAGGACAGTGCGCAGTAAGTGGAATAAAGAAGAAAATAAGCAAGAAATAAGGATAAATAAGAGAAGAAATATGGAGAATAAAGAGGAAAAAAAGGAAGGATGACATCTCAACATGGTAAATATGGAAGCACATGCAAAAGTAGGAGGAAAAGCAGTCAAAATGAAAAAACAACATGCAGATGGAAAGATAAGTGAATGAAACTTGAACAACCAGTTAACTAGAGTTTTCATGCATTGTAATAGGGTTTTGGGATGGAAAAAGTATGGTTTTAAGCCTTAGATTATATGTATAAATATTTAATTGGTTGGGAGAATAGGGGTTCCTCTGTGTGGTTATTCTTGACTAGTATTGTGGAGTCTGTTCCAAACTGTCGAGAATGTCTGTCAGTAAGAAGGTTGATAAGATAGGCTGAGAAGGAAGAGAATCGATTCCTAAATGTAAGAAATGATGTAGAGAGAGAGAGAGGCTTGCATTGCAGAGCGGCTAGGATAGGAGAAGAGAAAGATAACAATGACATATATTTGTAAGAAAAATGCGCAAGCCTGAAGCAATTACCAAATGCATAATAAAGAAGTCAGTCATTGTGGACGTAGCCTAGAGTTGGGTGAACCACAATAAATCTAGTGTTAATTGTCTTATGTGTAATTGTTTATGGAATTTGTCTTATTCATATTAGAGTAGAGTTGTTTTATGCATAATCATTACGCAATAAGCATGACTGTTATAGTAATGAGTTTATGTAGTAATATGGAATATAATGGTAATATGAACCTGAGATCCACTGAGTGATAGAATAAGATCACTTGTAGAATAATGCACACAACATAGATAATTAAAAATGAATGGAATACTAACCTCCCATTCCCTCACTACTGCAGAAACCTAGTTCTTGCAGTTCCCATAGATACCTCGAGTGAGACTTCATCTGTGCAAGAAGGTGATGCTAAAAGGGCTGGTGTCTGAAGGATTTTTTTGGTCAAAGATAACTCAAAACTAGGGTCTTACAAACCACACTCAATGCCAAAAATCTCTAACCCAAATAACGTTATTCTACCCACCACCAGGAGTAATGTCATATCAAGTAGAAACTAACCTTACCCTTACCAACATGGTAATAGCTATCCCTGTGTGGTATCTTGACACACCATCTATGGTACCAACACCCTCACTTACCCCTCAACAACTACACTACCCATGAAGACCCTGGTTGAACCACAATTGCCTCAACCTGGTCACATGGTTGGGAGTAAGAATACCAACACGGGAGGAAAGAAGATGAAAGTCGAGGGAAACACTCAAGCCACCCCTTGATTTCAACTCCCATGTGCCCTCTACGATGCACCAAGTCCCCCACTAACTTGTTCCCTATCCTTTCAAAACTACATAACCTCATCCATCTCCCCAAGGTAGCAATATTGTTACCCGCCTGATATCCACATCCATCACCTCTACCCAAGAATCCACCCCCACACACAATAAAAGATTGCACACCAATTTTGCATGTGCCATATGCTCATAATATGGCTACTATGCTCATCATTGTCCCACTCTACCTAGATTCTAAGACACATAGTCTATCAAATGTCCCTACATGAACCCAATCCAATAGTACCACAACAAGTGGCACCCACCGAGGCTAGTTCTTCCAAAATTTACTATGTATCCACTTCGATGAATGTAGGTCATATGTTTCCATTGCAATATGCAATCAAATAGACCCTTTCACTTATATGTGTCCATCAATCATTGAGTATCACACTCGTTGAATGACTGTTAAGAACCAAATATCAATATAGCATAGAAAAACCTCAGAAAAAGTACTCAACGCCTTGAAAAAGAGATAATTTCAGATAATAAGCTTCTTTGAGGGGGCAACCTCCTTTTACCCCACTTAAATGTTCAAGTACAAGATGATTCCAAATGAAAATGTCTCCTTGGTATATATAGGAGACTAGAAGGTATAATTACAACTAATGGAATAAAGCCAACATAAATAAAATAACATTACTAATGTAATATGCCCCAATTAAGGGGAAATGAGCCAATATTAGGGCTTAACATGCCCCTCCCCTTGAGACAAGTGTTGTCCACAATGCTTGAGTAACTCTGGATTCTTCTGTATAAAAGAATCATCTTTCGAAGTGGAATCTTCAGTCGGTAGTTTCCTCCATTTAATTAGATACTTTGAAATGGATCTATTCCTCAGCTGGCAAATTCTTGTGTCAGTAATGGCTTTAGGCTCCAATATGATTTTTCCTTCCTCATCAAGTTCTGTCAATATAGTTTGAACTGGGATCTTGTCGCCTATAACCTTCTGTAAGCATGAAACATGGAAAACTGGGTGTACTCGTGAAGATCCAGGCAACTCCAATTTGTATGCCATAGTACCAATATTTTGCAACACCTTATAAGGGCCATATTAGTACTTTGGTGATAATTTATTATCCTTCTTGGCTTGCTTGAGGGACATCTATTTGTATGGTTGTAGTCTTAAAAACACCCAATCCCCTACTTCAAAAATTCTTTCACTACGATGTTGATCTACTTATTGTTTCATGCAATTCTGTACCATGGTCAGGTTGTCCTTTAATATTTGGAGAACTTGTTATTGATTCTTGATGTGATCTTACACTCCTTGAACCTTAGATTTTTATTTTAGAGAAGAAGTGATGGAAGGAGGACGGTATCCATAAAGTTCCATAAATGGTGTCATTTTTGTTGCAGTATGAAAGGAAGTGTTATACCACCACTCTGCCAAGGGTAACCATTTGAACCATTGTGTGTTTTTATCAGAGACAAAGCAACGAAGTTCGCCTTCTAGACATTTGTTCACTATATCAATTTTTACATGAGATTGAGGATGATAGGATGAGCTATGAGCCAATTGAGTACCCAAACAAGAAAATAATTATGTCCAAAAATGTCCAGTGAAGATGGGATCTCTGTCACTTACAATAATCTTTGGGATGCCATTTAGCATTTGAACTGTCTGCATGAATGCGGTGGCAACTGTAATTGATTTGAAGGGATGAGAGAGTACACAAAAGTGTGCATACTTGGTCAATCTATCAACAATCACCATGACGACACTCTTTCCTTTAGACTTCGGTAACCCTGTGATGAAATCCATGGAAACCTCCTCCCAACACTGACTTGGGATGGATAATGGTTGTAAAAGACCTAGGGTCTTAATTGCTTCCACCTTATTTTGTTGGTAAACCAAAAATTCTGCCACAAACCTTTGAACATCAGTTTTAAGGCCATCCCAAAAACAATCCTTCTTGACTCTATGGTAGGTTTTCAAAAATCTCGAGTGCCCTCCTACTGGAGAGGTGTGCAATTCCAATAGTACATTTTGTTTGATTTGGGAGTTCTTACATAAATATAAGCGATCTTTTTACCATAGCGAATCATTTTTCCATGTAAATGTATCTGATGCACTGGAATCCTACTGCAACCTTTGAATGAGAGTCCACACTTTTTCGTCATTCTTCGATTCATCCTTTTCTTCTAATATCCAATCCAGTTGGATGATCGAGATAGCACAGAGAAAGGCCTCAACATCATCATCCTTTCTTGAGAGTGCATCTGCCATAACATTTTGCTTCCCCTTTTTATAGACAATTTTAAAATCATAACCCAATATCTTGGTTACCCATTTTTGTTGTTCTTCTGAAGATAGTCTTTGTTCCAAGAATTATTTAAGACTATCATGATCTATTTTGACCTTGAAGTGCCTACCTATTAGGTAAGGATGTCATTTCTTCAATGCATGTAGTATTGCCATCATTTCCTTATGATAAATGGGTTTGTATAAGTCCTTTGCCTTGAGTGGTTGTGATGCAGGAGCATCGCTCACTCGATCAAGCAAGCCAGCGCGAGGAGGAAAGGGAACAGCTGGAGAGCGCCAGCATTTAAATTTTTGAACCATTGTAATATATGGCTGCGCCAAGCATTAATGTTTTGATGTGATGAAGCGCACTTATAGATTGTAATGGACCTTGAGCGGATAA
>ML777045.1:13516-64499 GCA_009831015.1 Picea engelmannii
AAGAACACAACAAACTGATACATTTATCTTCATCTGAAATTTTAATATCAACAGATACTAACTGACTTACCACAGTATTGAAGGTGTTCAAATGCTCTGCCACCGAGTCTCCATCTCTCATCCTCAAGTTATATAGCTTCTTTATCAGGAATATTTTATTTACCAGGGACTTAGACTGATACAACTTCCCCAACTTTTCCCATAAATATTTGGTTGTAGCTTCCTCTGACACATTCAGTAATACTGAATCGGAGAGACACAGTTGAATTGTGCTCTTTGCCTTCTGATCCATCTTTTTCCAGTCATCTGTAGAAGTTCCTGTAGGTGTCGTACCTAGATCTACCGCGATCCACTGATCTCTGTCCACCAAAAGATCTCCCATCTTGAGCTTCCATAGCTCAAAGCTTTTCCCATTAAACTTCTCGATCTCCATCTTCGAATTGCTTGCCATTTCTTTTCACTTGAAAAACAATACCACAGATCTCCCACTGTAACAAGGCTTATCACAGTCCCGAGCCAAACCCTTGATGACAAAGGCGTCCCCCTGAAGCCAATAAAGCTCTGATACCAAATGTAAATTCTAACCTTGTACAATATCTACTGCAAACTGATATTTAGAAAAGATACAACAGCAAACACAAACATTACACGGAGATTTTTCACCTGGAAACCCAAACCGGGAAAACCAGCATATATTATATTCATACATTGTGTTACATTGTTTACAATATAATATACATATAGGAGCTAGCGGCATCCAAAACCCTAACCCAATGACCTGGATTAGTCCAAAACCCTAATTTGTTAACCGGAAATAGAAAACCATCGGCAAAAACCATGTGCCGAAAAACCACCTAATATCATGTGGTCCCGGAAATATGTCGTCCTGAAAATATGTCGGCCCGGAAAAAAAAAAAATTCGGGGGCGCTGCCCCCGAACCCCCGAACCTCCGCACGGGGGGCTCCGCCCCCTTGCACCCCCCTCTAACCCCCCGGCGCAGATGCTCAGACACTCTGTCTCGTGCAAAGAATATAACACATACCCAACATGCCCCTGTACATGTACAAGGCCGAATTTGGCCCTATCCGTATACAGGGACAAGCCCAAATTTAGCCCTGTCCATGTATAGGGAAAGGCCTGAATTCGACCCTGTCCATGTACAGGGGAAGGCCCAAATTTGCCCCTATCCATGTACAGGGACAGGACGAAATTCGGCCCTGTCAACCTCCTAAAACAAAAACTATAAAACTACTATAAAATTATACATAAAAATAAAATAAAACAAGTGCGAAGTAGACCCTATCAAGAAAATTTAAAGCTATGCAAGAATTATGTAAGATAAAAATATTTGAGACTGCATATCCTTGTTGTGTAAGTTCATTGTTATTGATAAAACCAAAACCATTTTGAAGCAAAGTTGAAATTCAAGAAAAAATTAAAAATAAATATATATTATTGTGAAATTATAAATTTGGGTTGAATATTAAAATCAGGCTTGTCCCTGTACATGATCACGACCGAATTTAGGCCTATCCCAAATTTGACCCTGTCCATGTACATGGACAAGCCCAAAATTGTCCCTGTCTATGTACAATATTAAATTGGGGTTGAATATTAAAATCAGTCATGTCCCTGTACATGGATAGGGCCAAATTTGGGCCTCTCACTGACAAGGTACCTTTGGTGTTTTCCAGATGGGCATTGGAGGTTTAAAGATGTGGATGAAATAAATGTTGTTATTTAGTTTCCTAAAATGATGATGACCATGTAAATTGACTGACAATACTGAATATATAGGTGAAAAAACTTTATAATATAGGAATGGCTATGATAAAAATACTACTTTGTCAACTTTATAATGGATTGGTGAGGTGTAATTTCCACATACATCTCTTTTAATGATGATCATGATAAAACAATGGTTTATAGAGAACAACTACCTTTGGAATCAATGAGGTATGGCTGGAAAATTGTCATAAACTCAGATCATTTAGAAAGTGTGCACATATCTAGTCTAAAAGCTTTGTATTGGAAGAGTTTATTATTATTATTAGTAGTAGTAGTAATTGTTCTTTTACATTGCAAGGACTAAAATAATTGTTGTCTCATTTTGTCATTTTGTGTTGTAATTTTAACCTTTTTTTTTTACTTGATTTGTTGTAATTTTATTTTTTTCCTTACTGATTTGTCCTAATTTTAGTTTTTCTCCTCTACGATATCTTTTTAACTCAATTGATTTGTCTGGATTCCACTAGTCCTCTTCAATATTTAAGGTAGTGTTTATAATGAATTATAAAAATTAATAAAAATAATAATAATGAAGTGGTTAAGCCTCTATGATAAAAGTGGAAATTAAATATATATAAATTTAAGGTAAAAGTGGAAATTAAATATATGGACATGAATGAATTTGGCCCTGTCCCTGTGCATGGACATGGCCAAATTTGACCCCGTCCATGCACATGGATAGGCCCAAATTCATTAAAGTATTGATGGAATATTACAACATAAAATGAAATAGTCTAACAATATGTGTTTATCGACTTGTCTAATGTTTGGTGCTAGTTGATCCAAGGCGGTAGTAGACTCAGGCATATCATATCCATGGTAGTTGGTGAATACTATTTTAAAATAAAAAGAATAATCAATTCTAATCAACTTAAAGAATCCTATTTTAATATGTAGAATCAAATCACTCAAATCTTCTTTTTTTCAAAAATAAAATAAAATAGTTTAATATGAGGGTTTTGTTCATTCTTCTTAACAATAGTGATGTATAACTTTAAGGTAAAAGTGGAAATTAAATACATGGACATGGCCGAATTCATCCCTATCCCTATACATGGGCAGGGCTAAATTCGGGCTTGTCCCTGTACATGGACAGGGCCAAATTTGACCTTGCCCGTGTACATGGATATGCCCGAATTCATTAAGGTATTGATTAAATATTAAAACATAAATTGAAATAGTCTAACAATATTTGTTTATCGAGTTGTCTAATGTTTGGTGCTAGTTGATCCAAGGTCGTAGTAGAGTCAGGCATATCATATCCATGGTAGTTGGTGGATCCTATGTTTAAAATAAAAAGAAACACCAATCCTAATGAACTTAAAGAATCCTATTTTAATATGTAGAATCAAATCACTTAGAATCTTCTTTTTTGCAAAAATAAAATAAAATAGTTTAATATGAGGGTTTTGTTCATTCTTCTTAACAATAGTGATGTGTAAATTTAAGGTAAATGTAGAAATTAAATATATGGACGGAGCCAAATTTAGCCTCGTCCCTTACATGAACATGACCGAATTCAGGTCTGTCCATGTACATGAACATGCCTGAATTCATTAAAGTATTGATGAAATATTAAAACATAAAATGAAATAGTCTAACAATATTTGTTTATCGAGTTGTCTAATGTTTGGTGCTAGTTGATCCAAGGTGGTGGTAGACTTAGGCATATCATATCCATGGTATTTGGTGGATCCTATATTTAAAATAAAAAGAAACATCAATCCTAATCAACTTAAAGAATCCTATTTTAATATGTAGAATCAAATCACTAGAATCTTCTTTTTTGCAAAACTAAAATAAAATAGTTTAATATGAGGGTTTTGTTCATTCTTCTTAACAATATTGATTTATAAATTTAAGGTAAAAGTGGAAATTAAATATATGGACAGGGAAGAATTCAACCTTGTTCTTGTACATGGACAAGGTCGAATTCGGGCCTGTCCATGTACATTGACATGGCACAATTGGGGTTTCCCTAAGGTAAATCTGATTCCAAGGTTAAAAGGTTGATTAAAGTGTTCAAGGACTCAAGTCAAGTTTTATTTGCAATATGGTTTATGTGTGTCCAATGATGCATCTTTCAGATTAGAAATGAGGCACAAGTCTAATGTAGGATATGTATGACTGATATACATAGATTTGTATCATATCTGAATTTATGTGATGTGTGAAATAAGTTACTTTCAGATTTGCAAAGAAAGAATGAAGTTTAAGAAAAAGTAAATGATGGAATTCAAATTTAAATGCTCAAATATAATCTGAAATATAAATTGTCTGCATCAAATATGAGTGAAAAATGGAGAAATATATAAAGGAAATCAAGAGAATTAATTCTAGAATGCAATGTCTAAGAAATGAGCTTAAAGTAAGATCTAGAATTTGTTTTTCAAACTCAAAAGTAATCTAGAAATGCAATTTTTTGACTTATATTCAGTGATATAAATTCATTAAATGTAAAATAGAAATCAAAATCAATTTCCAAAGTACAGAAAAAATAAGTAAATGAGTCTACTTGGATTGGAAAATGATGTTTTTTAGACTCAAAACAAATCTAGAAATCAAATTTTCTACACTAAACTAATTTCTCAAAATTGCAATGAGTTTAAAACAAAAATAAAAATGAATTGTAGAATGTTTAAAACTGAGTTTTCCCTACTTAAGATACAAATTGAAATTCCTAGGCCAAAGATCTATGATAAAAAATATATTTCTAAAGTAAATGAATGCTGAAAATGCTCAAAATTACAAACATAAATCTAAATTGTAATTTCCATCATCCATTAAATTTAATTTAATCTAGTGTATGAAAAAAATGAGGGTCCTATATCACTATGCAAAGATGTCCTATCCATGTACAACGACAAGGCCGAATTTGGCCTTGTCCATGTACATGGATAGGGCCGAATTCGACCTTGGTACAGGGAGAGGGCCAAATTCAGCCATGTCCATGTACATGGACATGCCCAAATTCGGGCGTGTCCTTGTACATGGACAAGGCTGAATTCCACCATGTCAACCTCCTAAAACAAAAATTGTAAAATTACCTAAAAATTAATTAAGTGGGACAGGGATATATTTACCTGGGCCAAAGACAACGAACAACAACAATGACCTCCATCACCAACCTCCAACAGTAACCAGCCACAACAACCACCAACAATAACCTCCTGCAGCTACGACCTCCAACACTAACCACCTGCAACTACATCTGCTAGCACCAACGACCAATGACAATGTCCGCCAACACCAACCACCAAGAGATAAAACTAATCTAAATCAACCACCATTCAAAGAGTTCAGGAAAAATGTGAATGGAGCGATATGTCAGTGATATACAAAAGGTTTTTCGACCGAAAATGTTTTTCGGACGAAACATCTTTTCGGTCGAAATATTCTTTCGACCAAAACAACTTTTGGCTGAAAAGGTTTATAGGAAAAAATTCGTTGGGCTAATATGGTACACGATAGTCGAGGCCATCGTCATGGTACCGTTTGATTTGACGTCCAAAGGTTCGACCGAAAAGATGAGTCTTTAGACTGAAATAATTATTAGTTCAGCCGAAACAATATTAGTAGGAATTTTGGAAACCCGATTCTCAGAAAAGTGTTACCCAACTTCACGATTTCACCCCTAAACCACTCCCTGTGAGGATTCATATGAAATAATGAACTTAAGTTTGTCAACCATACATCACGATACACATGTGTACCTGTAATGCCAAGTAAACATCACCTCCTTCTTCTGTGGAGGTTTTATCCTCTATGGAAGAGGCATCATTAGATCCGTTTTCTTTATCAACTTTCTTAGACCTGCAATATTTATTATAATTCCCAACTTTACCACATTTCCATCATTTCCTCAAAACCTTTATTGGGGATTGAGATCTACCATTAGATTTGGATCCCCCCCCCCCCCTTGAGAACTAATTTGTATTCCTATCTTGGGAAAAACCTCTTACAAATAAAGCATATGTCTTATGACTATCCATGATTTTATTCCTCATCTCTTCTGATAACAAGGATGAAAATATATCCTCATACTTCAATGAAAATTGTTTGGTATTACCAATTGCTACAACCGGATTATCCCAAGAATCTGGTAAAAAACACAACAAAGTATTACATTTATCTTCTTATGCAAGCGTAATATTAAAAGATCCAAGTTGTCTTACCAAAGTATTGAAGGAATTTATATGCTCTGTCACAAAACATCCATCTTCCATCCTAAGATAATACAACTTCTTTTGAAGAAACAAATTGTTTACTAGGGAATTTGACTGATACAAATTCCCCAACTTTTCCCAAAGTTCCTTGGCTATATATTCTCCCGACACATTCAATAATATTAAATCATATAGGCATAGTCGAATTGTACTCCTTGCTCTTCTATCTGTCTTTTCCCAATCTTCTTTTGACATATCAGTAGATTGAGTACCAATAGTTTGTGTACTGGTAGTTTGTGTACCAGTAGACTATGTACTAGTAGGTAATGTACTAGGATCCACAACGATCCATTGTTCTTTGTCTACAAGAAGGTCCTCCATCTTGAGCTTCCATAGCTAAAAGTTTTTATTGTTGAACTTCTTAATATTGATTCTAGAACTGCTTTCCATTATATTTCAACACAAGAATCACCATTGCAAAGCTCCCACTAAACCCATGTTTATCTCAGACCCAAGATAAACTTGATCTATCGAGACTGAGAAAAACCCTCAACAACAAAGGCATCCCGCTAAAGCCAAAAATGTGTTGTGATACGAGAGGTAAGTTTTAAACCTGTGAAGTAAAGAAATGCATACAGTTTCTAAGAAAAACATAAATTAATCAATGACTCACACATATAATACACAGAGATTTACACTAGTGGAAACCCTTAACCGGGAGAAAAATAGCCTTCATTGGTGTCACACCTCTCAGCTCTTCATTGTATTAATTTCACCATTCACAATACAATATATACACAATATTTTATTTATTTCACAGCTACTAAAACTCTAATCCCTTAATCCTGTATTAATTTAGAAAACCGCTAAAAACAAAAAAAATGTTAGAATATACAGATGATGGGATTGCCAAACGCAATCATCAAATCTGACGTGCACCCCCACACACATAAAAAAAATATAACACCTACCCAACATTTATGACTTTATGAATGGGTGACTTAAATGAAGAACATATATGCATTTTTCATCCTCGTGCTTTCATATTATACCTAATGTCATAATTTATGCTCAAACTCTCATATGTTAATCATATTATTTAGTTTAAAACTCTTAACTAGAATCACAAGATCATTAATTATTTCTATGAGTTTGAGACTAGATACACATAAATTTCAAAATAGTTATATGGAACAACTGGGATCATGGATGGATGTCTTTGAGAAATCTCTACTTGGTGTTTCTTTATTTTTCAAACAAACCCAACACTTATTCATAAGCTTGTTAAAGGAAAAAAAGAAGGAATGTAATGTTTATGATATACTAGCAAGTATATTCTTCCATGCTTAACATATTTTATTCTTTTTGGGTTGCATGAGTAGGATTACATGACCACTTCAGCCTTGAAATGTACGTGGGATAATTCCTTTAGAGTTCAAGATCAATGGTCCATATCACCCCATGACTAGATCAACTATTACTGAGTGATGACTTTAGGAAGCCATATTTTGAGCTATGGGAGTCCAAATTAGGCCCATGATAGCTCATTGGAAATATATCGAGTAGGAGAACACATTGGAAAAGGAATTTAAGCAATATCAGTGATGGAAAAGCCCAAAAAATTTAAATAAAAGGTTGTAAATTTGATGGGGAATAAAATGTAAAACTTTAGAGGATCATAACTCATGATCCACAAGATGAAACTAGGCCCATGAGAGCATGTTGGAAAAATAGAAGAGATCCAAATATGCTGGGATGACTATAATTGATAGGTTGATGGTAGAAATGGCAAGAAAATTCAAGGAAAAGAATAGGCCTAAATTTGATTAAAAAATGGCATGTTGGAAATATGAAATAGAAAGGAATAATATGGAAGAATCTTTTTCACTTGATTTACACTAGAAACACCCAAAACAATTTGAGGAACAAAAAATAATATGTTGAAGGGGTCTTTTAGACTTCATAGATGTCATCATACCTATGAATGTAATATACCCTAAAGTGGATAAATATATGTATAATAGATAAATCAGCCTAAATGGAAGATTAGTTGGAGGGTTGCAATCACTCCAACCATCCATATCATTGTAAATATACCTATCAAAGCAGGAATAAAGACCATAGAACATTCTCCCATATATATCTCTCTTGATAGTCTCACGTGTGCATGTCATGATGTAGTCTCTTACTTGAATGTTGGTTGGAAGTTAGCCCTCCAACATCTGCCGTTGTTTCCTCCTTCATTCAGCTGGGTCAACGACATCAAATGGGGTGGCTCTAACCTACAAAAGGAGAAAGAGATGGAGAACAACTGCTTTATATTAAAGATGCTCACAGAATGTTGATGTTGCGCAAACAATTTTTTTTTAAATTCTTACATATGTTGTTTGGAGCTTCACGCATGTTCATGGATGATGATCAATCAAAGATGTTATGAGATATTGGTCTACTGCAAATGAGCCTACACAAGAAACCATAAATACCATCCTTCTGCCTTGGCTGCAGACAATGCCCTGTGCAATGAAGAGCCAATCAAATCGATCGATATAGAGACTCTATAAAAGAAGGTGATGCCACTCCTAATCAATAATATCGAAAAATAAAAAAATGCATGGTGCTTGAGGATGATATTCGGGGATGTTGTTTGACAAGGCTGCACAAAAGACAAAATCTTCTACGATGAGGAAGTTGTTCAAGAATTAAAAAAAATATGGTGTTTATCATACAGTTGGTCTGTTTTTGAAATTCTTGATGAAAGACGATGCTGGAGACTAAAAGTGTTGTCGCGACTAAAGCAGACCAAATTTGCAATGATTGGTATTTTCTGTTATAACTCTGGTATTCTGATACATGAAATTGGTTATCAATAATTCTTGAGGAGATCAAAAAATCATGCCTAGTACAAGAAAGTGAATTTGAATGAGATGAGGTAGAAGGCTTAGTTACCATTGCTTGTTCCTACTTATTTTATCTATGACGTGCATATACATATTCATTCTTTCCTATCCAAAAGAAACAGTAAGATGGAGCCGAAGCCCTTTACAATATCGCCTCTCGATCAGTAGAATTTATGCACAAAGGAAACTTCACCATCGACTTCAATATCGACAATGACATGGATGAGGCAATCCCATCATGTAGGTCCTCGATATTGGTTGGCGGAATTTGAATAACCCTGATGATTACACTACTGTGTTGCTCGACAATAACAACAAGCAGTTTCAGGCCACAAGTGCAAGCCCATGCAAGCCTTCAATGTATTCTGCGTAATGATATTAGATAATTATTTCAATGACATTGCTGATGAACTGGTCGATGTCCCCAATAATGAAGATGGTGCACACACCCAATACCAGCAATGAAGCCTAGTTTTTTTGAGTGTCGATTTGTCCAACATTCTGTTTTCCAAGGAAATATGGAAAACGACCAAGGATTGGTGCATCTAGGATTATAATAAGTACGGCGACTTATTGAAGTCCATTGGTGGAATCCACTGGAAAAGACACATGAAAATCCAATTGATGTGTCCTGCATGTCAACTCGACTGATAGTTGTAGGTTTCAACTTGGGTAGCTTTCAACAAGTGCATTCTGCATGCACTTCGACTTGTGTTCACCAGTCAATTGGTACCCATCTAGTGAATTGATATTATAATACTTACACGTATCTCTGGTGTTTTTGACCCCTGTGATGGACTTAATACATTGCTGTAAAGTCTGCATTGAGATCATATATACCACGTAGTTGCTGGTTATGAGAGTTGTCGACCACAACTTTGCAACTATTGGTGTGTGCTCAAACCCCACAATATTCACATCTATAATTAGTTGAAAGGATGGAAGGATGGAACCTCTGTAGAATTGAAAAAGTCGATAGTGAGTTATGGATATTCCACTGGAAATACCAATTCGCTTGTCATGTTTCTGAAAGAGCTATCATTGTCGACCTAATGACAGAGACAGTGTATCGGCTATACCTATCCTTCCTCAACAGTCCAATTTCTAGCGATTCTAAAATGTTAACAGACTTTATGAATATTGTATTACAAATGTTTCGCCTCTTTGTTGGCATGTAACAATATGTGGCATCGATCGATCAAGAAATTTAATTGCAAAATGAAACGATTTCAACATGATTTTCTTTTTTAAGCTAGGCAAGGGTAGTCTCCTGAAAGAATGATTTTTCCTAGGCTTTTGGTCCAATAAAGAAGAACAAATTATTAGGGAGTTGGTTTCTATCATTCCAAATACCCGTGAATAACTCACAACCAGACATGAAGATTCAATCCAACGAGAAGTTGTGGACCCATGGAATTCACTGGTGAAGTCGACCAGAAAGCCATCGATTAGAAATGAAGATGGCATGCTCGTTGTGGACCCATGGAATTCATTGGTGAAGTCGACCAGAAAGCCATCGATTAGAAATGAAGAAGGCATGCCCGTTGACTGAGAAACCAATTGTGTCGACTAGTGAAGTCCATGGTGAAGTTGACAAGAAATAAAAATTGATTCTCCTGTTCACTAGAGGGCTCAACCAAAGTATTTTGAATATCTGTTAGCTCTTTAATGATTCCTCCTGATGGAAAAAGAAAAAATCTTCTGGTTGCTTCCATAAGATTTGTACTTACCATAATATCTTGCAACGATGAGTTTATTCATCACCATTGATCATCATTTGGTAAATAATGCTCCAGGGTCAAGTGTATTTTAACATAAAAAAAAATAATACTTTCATTACAGAATGTAAAACAATGATGAGTATAAACTGTTATGCTAATTATGTGAAGGTGTAACACACCCAAGCCTCTAAGTATCCTTTTAAGGGATGGGGAATTAAAATGTTTTCTTTCCTCCACTATATCAAACCTCTTCCCGAGCATACCATCATCTTTTTCTCATCAAAATATTTCCAATGATTGTAACGTGCTCAAATACAAGTTCATGTTCAAAAGTTATAGCCTCTCAAAGTTTTCAGCCCTTCAATGGTCAATGACCAACTCACTACCACGTGGCAGCTTATTACTCATGCCAAATAGCATGGAAGTGACACATTAGATTCACGGGTCCGATCCTTAGGCCCACCTTTCATCTTCATTGGGACTTCTTATTCCATAGTTCACTCCTATTAGCAAAACTTCCAACAACGATACACCAAAGTGAACTTTCCCCAAATCCTATGGTTCTTGGCTCTTGATCTTTGTGGTTTGGCGTACGTCGATGATATCAGTTGGTGTGAAGGTTAATGTCCAACTCCCAAGCCTTACATGGTACATGGATGTGACCCGCAATATCTATGCTGGAAGTTTCACCTCATCCCTCTACTGATCAACGATTGTCGTTACGGCGGTTACTCGGTCGTTGTCGACATTTCATGTTCGAACGTGACCTTACCAACCTCCCATATTCCTGATGACAATGCATCCGGATCCAATGACCCATATCGCTTCGTCAAATTTCCAATGAGATCAACGATTATCATCTTATTTCGTCTCTGGAGCCTCGTTAACCAATGAACAACTGAACCATGTCATCTTAGGGACGCTCTAGTAGCCTTGCTAGCACTTTGCATAATTCATGATGTTATCTTCCTCACTCCTTTTTTGGAAAAGTCTCACGGGAAATCAACGTTGGATATTCCTCTCACCCAATGATAAATCGACAGTTCTTTTTGTTTCATTAATGCCTCCGTTGTTGTCGACCTTCTTGGCCAACACATGACCTTTCCAGTCTTTGAACTCTAATGAACGACCCATATATTCTCAGATTTTCACCTACATACGCCAAATCCTCTTAACACATGGTGTCATATCTATGTGACGCATGGCACCATTGCCACCTGACACATGGCATTAAAATTTCCCATAAAAGGTTCACCTAAAGGTGATAAATCACTATGCCACATGGTATCTTCTAGGATCAAAACATGGCATCCTCCAAGTCATCCTCTCAATCCCTTGACTAAGGATCAACGATCTAGACCATACGTTGAGGCCTTCTAATCTTGGTATATTGACGAACCAAATCTCTTCTCATAGCTTCTCCAATCCTGATGGATCGATTGCATCTTAGAGATCCTTCGATCTCAACAGATCGATGGTTAGGGTCTCAGAGCTCCTTTGATATTTACAGATCAACGATCAAATATTCCCTCATATTTTCTCTTGTCGGAGAACCTTGTAGAGCATGCAAAATATCAATGAATATGATTTTACTATGACCCTCTATGATTAACGGCTCAGATATTCCCTTGGATTTCCTTCATTGGAGTGTCACTCCAATTAGTACCCTAAGATGAATGGTCAGGATCATTTCACAGAGATCTAATGGCGAGGATTAAGACACTTGTCCTGACATGTGGCCCTGCCACTTGGTCATGACATGTGGAACTCAAAATCCAACACAAGGTCATGCCTAAAAACTCGATTCCACTTGACACATGGCACAATACCCTCATGAAACTTGGTTTGACCTTTGTATGCCACGTGGGTCAATTGCAATTGGTTTTTTCATCATTGGGTATACAATCCCTCTCAAACCATGATCTTATGACTCAAAACCAACAACTAGGATATGATTTTTCTTTTGTTGATATATGGTCTTGATCATCCCATCAAATTTCTTTTTTCTAAGTACATATCCTCTGGGTCTGCAACTTTCCCCAAGCAACGTCCTCCGAAGAATGATTAAGATTATTTTATATAAATTCCAGACACCAACCGGGTTTCAAGTGTCAATAAGACATATAGTTTAATTCCCAACCCATATTGCAACTTATGACTACAAATTAGTAAGAAGAAAATTAAATGCTCATGAACAGAAAATACATGAAGTTTTCTACAACAAAAAACACATAAATAAACACACCCAGAAAATTAAACTCAGATATTTTTGGTCTAACTTCAACCCTAGAGAAACCCACAAGGGGAAGACCACTGAGAGAGGGTATTTTTTGTTATTCTTAGTTGAGAGAAATAATGTCTTTTAGAGTAGTGAAACTATCATCAAATCACACAAATGTATATCAAGTATGTGTCTAACAATCTTCCTCGAAAATAGTGCCAAACTGTCTTGAAATTCATGCCCATAAAACAATACTATACGTCCCTCGAATTTCATGCCTTCTTGCTATACAAAAAGTACCAAATTTTCTCTAAAATTCGTGCGAGCTATGTTGTCTCAATTTTTGTGTCAAAACTATTGTACACTAGTCTTGAAATTAGTGCCAACTCTACCTTAGAAAATTTCAGTACGACCTCCTTGATTTCTATGCCCTTTTCTATTATACGAACTCTCCAAAAATATGTATTGTATGACCCTTTGTTGGCTTTACTCTCTTCCTCAAATTTTATGTTGTACTTTTGCCTTGGAATTTGTTCCAATGCTCAACAACTTTTCTCTCTTCTTCATCTCGCCTATTCTCTCTCTATTTCTCTCCAAAACTCATGAAGAATGCCAAAACATCGGTGCAAACTTTCCCTAATTCGACCTCATGAGGGAAGGTGAAGGGGCATCTAATATAATGGCAGAGGATAGATTATATGGATGGATGAGATGAATTGTCTTTTCACTCACCCACTTCACTTAAGTTTCATAAAGTCACTTTTAATTTCACCTCACATGAAGTTAATGCACTAGGGACCACATTGGACACTTTCTCACCCCTAGGCACCTAAGTGATGAGAAACACTTGCCCTTGGTACTTTATTACTTTAATTCAACACTCTGTCTTACCGAGGAAAGTGTTCCTCACCACCCCAAGCTTATCTTTGAAAGGCTTAAACTTCCCTCTCCCCAAAGTTTTATGAGGATGTCTGCCACCTCCTCATCTGTGGAGATATATTGTAGCTCAACTGCTCCTCTTTGAACATAATCTCGGATGACTTGATATATAATATTGATGTTCTTAGACCTTTCATGAAAAATGGATTCTCATAGAGTTTAATTCAACTATGATTTTTACAGTATATCATCGTGGGTCTCATATATACATAAAATATCCCAAACAACAACTTGCGAAGCCAAATGTCCTCACAACTGTCTTGAATGACTGTCATATACTTAGCCTCTACAGAACTCAAATCCACTTACTTTTGGTTCTGACTGAACCAAGACACCACTGTTGATCCCAATCCAAAGAAACAACCTGAGGTACTCCTCCTATCACTGGCACATCTTACCCAATCTGAATCAGTGTAGCCAATTAATCTAACTCCATCCCCACTCTCATAGCTCAAGCCATAATCCACCGTACCCATAAGGTACCTGAGCACATGTTTTATTTCCACACAGTGTACTCTCCAAGGCTCCACCGTAAATTGACTAAGTGAGTTGACAACAAAACAAAGATTTGGTATGGTGTTGAACAGATACATCATCGAACCAATCAATTAACGATACAACATGGGATCAACCAACTTTGACTCGGAAGAATGAATCTTCTTCCAATTGGTTATCGTAGGAGCGGACAAGGGCCTACAATCCTCCATCCATAATCTCCCCAAAATATCAACAACATATATGCCCTGTCCCAAAAATATGTTTCCAGGCTCTATCTAAACCTCCAATCCTAAGAAGTAGTGCCTCAAACCAATGTCTTTCATCTCGAACTCTGAAGCAAGTCTCTCCTTACAACCAAATATGAGTCTCTCAGCCCCTCTAATGAGGATATCATCCACATATAGAACAATAACGAGAGGATCCTCTCCAACCACAATGTAATACAAGGTGGGATCTACCTCACTCTTCTCGAAACCCATCCACTGCAAGTATGTATCTAACCTGGAATACCAAGCACTAGGAGCTTTCTTCATCCCATACAATGTCTTATTTAGTTTGCACAAATGAGAATATCTCCCATGCACCTCAAATCCCAGAGTCTACTCAATGTACACCTCCTCCTATATGATACCATTCAAAAATGCGGTCTTCACATCCATTTGATGGATCTTCCAACCCATTTTTGCTGCAATGGAGATCATTGCCCTGATCGAAGTATATCTGGAAACCAAAGAGAAGGTATCATCGTAGTCAAATCCCTCTACCTGTGAGAACCCCTGAGCCACAAAATGACCTTTGAACTTCTCAATGCTTCCATCAGCAACATAATTGCTCTTGTAGAACCACCTACAAGTCACCATTGACTTCCCCTCTGATCTCAGAACCACCTCCCAAAAATTATTCTTCATGATGGAACTGTACTCTTCCATCATGGCATCCTTATATACCTACTGACTTGTTTCCTCCTCAAAATGGGAAGGATTAGACTCTTTGATTCTTCTCACCATCACAAGATAGCTGTAAAATATCTCAAGAGGTTTAATCTCCCTCATAACCTTCTTGTTATTCCCCATTGAACCTTGTGCTTCCTTCAAAGTGTCCTAAATCCACATGGGCTTCCTCTTCTCTGAAGTAGCACCATGTGGAGGGGTCTCCTCCAACTCAATACCACCACATGAATACTATGTACCTGAAGATGATTTTGAGGTAGTCTGTGAACTAGTAGACTGAGAAACAGTACCTTGTGAACCAATAACCTGAAGACCAATAACCCATGACCCTAACACCTGTGGACTAGTAGTCCCTAAAATAGTTGGTCTTGAACTCGGTGTCACTATACTCTATGAAGGAATCACTAGCATCTGAGGAGCTAACTTCTGCCCTTTATCCATCTATCATGACCTCTCGAAGGATCTATCCTCATCAAATCTCACATCCTGTTGCACAATTGTCTTCCTCAAAGAGGGGATGTATATGTAGAAATCCTTCAAGGTCTCCCTATACCCAAAAAATATGCCCTTCTGCGCCATGGGATCGAGATTTGTCCTATTCTCATAAGGGACATGTGAATAAATAAGGAACCTAAGAATCCTAAAGTGCACCACCTGAGGATTCTTCCTAGATTAAGCCTTCTCATAAGTCTTTTCCCCTAAGACTCTATGTGGACTCTGATTATGCAGATAAACTACAGTGTTGCAAGACTCATCCCAAAGAAATAGTGGTAACCCCTAATCATGTAACATGGCTCTCATAGCCCCAATAATATCCCTTTTCTTCCTCTCATCAACCCCATTTTATTGTGGGTTGTAAGGAATTGTCACTTCTCTCTTAATTCCCTCTTTATCACAAAAGTCACTGAACTCATTAGAGGTATACTCACCCCCATTATCAGATCTCAACACTTTGATATTCTTCCCAGTTTAGTTCTCCACAAGATATTTGAACTCTTGGAACCACTGGAAGACCTATCCTTTGGTGTTTATGAAGAAAATCCAAGACTTTCGAGAGAAGTCATCAATGAAAGTGACATAATACAAAAAACCATTCAAAGAGGAAGAAGACATAGGACCACATACATCAATATGAATCATATCAAGAATACCCACTACTCTGCTATCACTGCTTGGAATAACATCTTGGTGTAATTCCCAAGAGAACATCCCTTGCACACCTCTTAGTGATCTATACTAAACTCTAGCACTCCATTCATAATCTCTCCTAATATCCTTAGAGCCCCATGGTGCAAATGGGCCATCCTCCTGTTTCGTAAGTCAAAAAGGTCATTGTTGCTGGTAATATGCATTAATTCTCTAGCAGGCTGAAACATGAGCTTGTAGATATTCTTATGTCGGATCCCAATCACTTTGCCCAAAGTGATATTGGATCCCTTAGGATAAAAGAGCACATGACCATCATGGAACAACACCCCATATCCCCTATCCACATTAGTGGAAACTGACACCAAGTTCTTCTTCAAACCCAAAACATATAGGACATCCCTCAACAACATGGGAGGTAGAGACTCCCTCTTAAATGATATTGTCCCACTACCAACTTCCTTGACCACATAATCATCTCCAAGCACCACCTCAATATCATCAATATCTATAAGATCAATGAAGTACTCACGAACACCTATCATATGGCGGGAGACACCACTATCAATGTACCAAATATTGGTAGATGATACTCTAGAGGAAAGACACACCAACAATGAATACTCTTTCTCCAACCTATGGGTAAACTCCTCCACATCAGATAAAGTTGCAAGCTTCTTCTTCTTCTTATTAGGACATTGTCCAACATAGTGGCCAAAATTGTGACAAGAAAAGCACTTGACATTTCTCATGTCTTTCCTCCCTTCACTTTTGTACTTGTTCCCTTCCTTGGAACCCTTCTTGGACTTGTGATTTTCTTTAGTTGCAACTGCCACATTCTCATATTCATTACCTTTAGATGAAATCATATGCACATAGCCTCTCTAATTTTCCTCCTAAATGAAGTCATCCCAAATACGGTCCCACTTGGGATGATTTTCCCTTGCCACAATGCCCTCCACAAAGACAACCCATTGTTTGGTTACCCCATTTAATGCATTCCTTACAAGTTCAATGTTAGAAAAAAAACTACCAAACAACACCAAGTTCATCCCTCATATGAGTAATATTGGTAATATAGGGCACACCATTTTTAGTCTTGGTCATTTTAATGCTCTTCAAATTCCACCTCAATACCATTTTTTTATTTTCGTTGGAACTTTGGTATAGTTTGGTTAAGGATTCCCACATCTCATAGGAATTGGTATTCCTAGTAAGATCTGGAATCACATGATCCTTAATGTAATCAAGGATAATTATGTTGGCCTTTATGCTATTTTTGGTGTAGTCTTCTAAAAGAGTAGCATCTGTAGGCACTGCCACATGATTCGTTTGTGAGTTCTCCACAATATCCCACAACTCACACTAGTGCAGAATCAACACAATCCTCTCCTTCCATGTGATGAAATTTGTAGCTCCATCCAATATGTCTTCAACCCTCAAGCCAGTGGCCATTAAACCTCTCAACTGAAACACAAGCCCACAATTTTATTCCTAGTGAAGTGCCTCCTCTTATCAACAATATACGTGCAATCTATGGTTGATATATTTCTGCACTTTTCACACCATAAGCTCTAATACCATGTATAAATTTCAGACCCCAACCACGTTTCAAGTCTCAATGAGACACATAATTTAATTCCTAACCCACATTTTAAATTCTAGCTACAAATTAGTAAGCAGAAAATTAAATTCTCATGAAAAAAAAACACATGAAGTCTGCTATAGAAAAAAACTAAAAAATAAACACACCTAGAAAATTAAACTCAGAGATTTTTTGTCTAACCTCGACTGCGGAAAAACCCACAAGGGGAAAACCAGTGAGAGAGGGGATTTTTTTATTATTATGAGCTGAGAGAAATAATGTCTTTTACAGTAGTGAAATTATCAACAAATAAGAAAAAATTATCTCAAGTATGTGTCCAACAATATTCCTTGTAAACAGTACCAAATTGTACTGAAATTCGTGCCCAGAAAATAGTATTGTACAACCCTCTAATTTCATGCCTTCTTGTTGTACTAACTATACAAAATTTGCTCAAAAATTCATGCCAGCTATGCTGTCTTGATTTCTATGTCAAAACTATTGTATAAAAGTCTTCAAATTTGTGCCAACTCTACCTCAGAAATCTGCAGTATGACCTCCTTTATTTCTATGCCCCTTTCTGTTGTACAACCTCTCAAAAAATCCATATTGTATGACCATTTGTTGGCTCTACTCTCTGTCTCCAATTCCATACTATAATTTTTCCTTGGAATTAGTGTCAAATCTCAAAATCTTTCCTCTCTTTTTCAGCTCACCTTCTTCTCTCTCTCTCTTGCTCTCCAAAACGCAAGAAGAATTCCAAAAGATGGATGCACACTTTCCCTAATTCGACCTCATGAGGGAAGGTGAAGACAAATCTAATATAATCTTGGGGGATATATTAGATGGATGGCTGAGATGAATTGTATTTTCACTCACCCACTTCACTTAAGTTTCATAAAGTCACTGTTCATTTCTCCTCACATGAAATTAATGCACGAGGGACCACATTTGACACTTTCTCACCCTTAGGAACCTAAGTGATGAGAAACACTTGTCCTTGGTACTTTATTAATTTAATTCAATATATTTTATCTCACTAGATCGAAAGATGAAATAAAATATCACCCTCGCTCTTATCAATGATCTAGATCTCTCCCCGGAGTCTCCTCCTTGCAGACCATTTTTGCAACCTACTTTGATTAGCACCCTATGATGGATAGTGGGGATCTATTGTCTTTCCTGATCAACGATCAAGATTTAAATTGTCCCTACTCTAACAGAGGGTCCATATCAATTCACCTTGTCAAATTGATGGTCATGATTCCTCCAAGACAAAACAAGGGTTTTATCTTAGGCTTAACAGTCTGATGTAGGAATTTGCCAAATTTTGCGAGGTTTTTCTCTAGTTGTTCTCAAGACTTTTGAGTTTTTGAGGACTCTTGCTTGGGTCTAAGGAATTCCATTTCCTAACCAGGGTTCCTTTGTTTCATATTATCCTATGAGGATTATTTTGCTGTAGGGATCCAAACATGGTGACACACAAGTGAATATATATATATATATATATATATATATATATATATATATATAGCCACACAATATTTACAATAAGTAGGGATACCGAGCCATATTTCAACTTAAGATATTACTGATATTTGAGTTATTTACACACTTGATGACTATATATGTTCATACCCTTATCATATTCACCATTCACACAAGCTTTTCACAGTCATATACTTGTAGTTATTTTTCTAGAGATAGAGATTGCCTATAGTAAAAAACTTAATATTTCCCATATATATTCCATGCAAATATAATACTATCCCCGGAAAAATACAAAGCCAAACTCATAGATCATATATTCATATTCCTAATCACCATACTGACCATCCAACCATATATGTTTTCAAATCAATACACAAAAATAGAATAAGTCACTTATCTACGAATTTGGGATATGAGGGAAACGATTGAAGGGTATGCTACTCTCCACCCAACCATAGGCAATTTTCACATGTTTTCTTATCATCCAACCACCCCCCATCCAGGGTATGATCTTATGAGGGAATATCTTATCATAATTTACCATGGTCCTCTATTATTTCTTCATGAACCAAATAGTTCTCCCTCTATCTCCCTTCACTAATGCTCGATCTTTTTCCCATCTGTGTGTATGTTTATCTCTCTCCAAATATATTTCATGTATTATTCCCCAATACCCCATCGGTCATGTCAGAATATTCTCATGGGTAATTATACCCATCCTTAATTAATTATTTGAACTAGACTACCCAACTACTAGCTTGACTAATAATCAAATTTATAGGCCGAGGACAGTTTAGGGTCTGCATTGTTTTTAATTTGACAGGGTACTTCCTGGAAAGGTCATGTCAACTAGTGATAGATTCTCTCTTGCACCATTTCTCTCATGAAATCATAATCCATGAAGGAACCCCCTTCAGTAGTAGCTCAACATTTCCCTATTTCATTAATAACCAAATATTCACATTAAAAAATTAATCAAAGGTCCATTGTCTTTCAATGGTCACATAACATAGCTATTTATATTTTTGGTCATGATAATAATTATATTTATAGACTTGGATAAATCAGGGTGTTACAATCCCCTCCCCCTTAAAGGAACATTGTCCTCAGTGTTCTATCTGTCATGGAAACTCTATATACAACAATGAACATAAAGGGGTATGCATATTTCATGGCATCCTCTAGTTCCCATGTAGCTTCATCGGGACCAAAGTGTTTCCACTACACATTCACATGTGCAATGGTTCTATTCATGAGAGGGAGTGCTTTCCTTTCTAGGATAGATTGTGGTTCTGGTAGGAATTATCCCTTTGTATCTACCTAGATCACAGACTAGTCAACTATATGAGCAAAATCATGTATACATTTATTTAACAATTAAACATGGAAAAAATCATGTTCTTTCATTGTGGGAGGTAAAGCTAATCTATAAGATATAGGTCCCACTCTGTAAAAATATTTAAACGGTCCACAAAATGGAGGTGCCATCTTGACACATGCTCCCATTCTCAAGGGACTTATTTTGGGTGTAATTCAGAGATACACATGATCCCCTACTTTGAACTCTTTATGTGTCCTTTTGTTGTCTGTATAATTCTTCTGCCTCCTGGGCCAATTTTTTATTTTTCTTTATTCAGGCTACTTGTCGTTCCAACTCCTTTAACATGTTTGTTCCAAGTGTAATTTTTTCCACTGGTGATGGGTGTTCTATATACACTAAATCCCTCAATTAAATTGTCAACCCGGGGTAAGTAAACTTAGATTTTTAGCACTATATGTGCCAAGGAAGAAAATCTAGAGGAATTATATTCTAACTAAGGATATGGTCTATCTGAGGGTTAATCTACTTAAGAAAAGACTATCAATGAACAAACCCTATCAAGTAACTTGAACTACTTACCCTAAGCAACTTTTAAGAAATGGATCGATGGATTGTTCCTAAAGAAGAAAATGAAAACTCTACTTTGAACAAGTTAACCTATTTAATATAATGAGAAACAAAACGTAATCTATTCAATATATTCAAATCAACAACAACAACAAATTAATCTAATCAATCTATTCAAATCAATGGGCATCAACAAGTAAGAAAGTAAACAATCAAACAACTAACCTATTAAAACTTCTTCAGCAAGTAAACTAATAAAAACTATTCAGCAAGTAAACTCTATTCTTAAGATAAAACTCATAATCATTGCTAACCTGCAAAAGGAAATCTTAAACTACTTAATTAAAAGCATCATGATTGTACTCAAAGATTAATAAAAAACTATTCTTAATCTACAATAACAAGAAACTTCAAAGATGATGATTATGTCTTCGGTGCCTTATGACATCACAATGGCATATAACGATTAGTGATAACTCAAGAGGGATAAATTCAATATTAACTTCTATGGAGAAATGAAAAGTATGAATCAATCAATCTAACGAGAGCTTAGCCATCATAGAAGAAATATCAACTATCCTGAAAATCCATGTGATCTCTTAATTCATGCATCAATCATCGATCATAAGAAAACACTATTATGATTAATTAAAATGCACTCTTATACTAACTTAAGTAAATTTGTAAGATTATAAACTTGTAACTAAAAGATTAATTCAAATTCAAATTCTACTTAAAAATTGCTATTCAAATCTAGAACTGAGATCTCATAAATTAAACTAAGCTAAATCCATTAATTAAAAACTCAGATTGCAAATTAAAATGCTTGTAAAAACATAATAAAAAATCTACCTCTATCTTAGCATACTACAACAAGATTGATAAGAAAAATAGATTCAGGAAAGAATGACTAAAACTGAGAATTAAATTAATAAAACTCGCAACTATCAATCCATCGATACTTTTAAGAGAAACTCTGTACTATGTGTTAATTAATACTTTGTTCTAACTACTCTGTTTTAACCTGCAGAAATTCAATTTATCATTTTAACACACAATCTATCTTAGTAGCTTGCAAGACTTTCACTAACAAATAAAAGACACGACATATTAAAAATTATCTCCTACAAGCAACCTGCAAAAAGGGAATTAAACGATTAAATGATGAACAACAAACACAAAGTATTTAAAATGATAAAATACATATAATAGGAAATGAAGTAAATGATAACTACACAATTGAAAGATGAAATCTATCTATATAAGTATTCACCCAGACCACTGGTGGTTCCCCCAACATGTTGTGGCTACTCATCAACAAGAAATCACGAGCTAAATCAATACGGTTATGCCATTAAATTAAAAAAACGTAGTCTAGCACAAGTTTGTGAAAATGTCTGAGTTACACAACAAAATAGATTTTAAAAATTCTTAACACTTTGTTTGGCCACTACTATGGTATTTATAATGATTACAATTCGAGAGGTCGACCACTGGAAGGGTCGACCTCCTCTAAAAATGGTAAATTCCATTAAATGTGTGCTAACAACCTTTAGCTTCTAGAAACTGAACAAGCCACTCAACGATTAGCAAAAATTCTTAATCCAAGATGTCAAGAGGTCAATAGCTGGAGGCCACGAGGGGGAACAAAACCCAGGTTGCCAATTCGCCCAGCTCAAGTCACCAATATAAAAACCACTAAGTCTCCCATTCTCCAAGTGTTGGATGCAGTGCTATATGAAGTATCGGATCGGGTGCGGGATGGAGTGTCAAACGAGCTACCTGATAGAAAATTGCATGGCGAATTCATCCTGTGACACATAGAACACACATTATATTCTTTTAGACATTAAATCAAATCGAATTTAACTAAAAACCATCGCAAAAGATCAATTTCACATACCTGTTGTAGATCCACGATGAAGTGATACAAAATTCTTTGAAAACATCTTCAAAATGGTTATTAATACATATAATACTGGTACAAAAAGGATTCAATCATCATCATAAAACAACCAAATCAGGAGCCCAACATTAACCCCACACCTAATATCTTGTAGGTCCCACTGCAAACAAAAATGATTTGTCCAATATGACTAGACTCGCTAAGAAGGGGATGGATTAGCTTTAGAATTTTCTTGCCCTTAAGACTTTGTCTTGGCCCTTTTTCGGTGTTTCAATTATGCACGGAGGCTATGATTTTCATTGGTCATTCGATCAAACGACTGTTGGAAGGAATTCAGCTTTTCTTGTAATATTGCATTGTCATGGTGAAGATGTATATCCATGATATTCCTCTCTTCCAACTGTTGCAGTAGCTGAACATTTTCATGTTGTAATTTTTCAATGGCTAGAGTATGATTAGATATCTTAGAGGAGGGCTTGGATCCCTTGAAGGATGTAGAGAGTTTATCAGTTTTGGGATCTGGTGTAGGTGTATGTGAGGTAGGAGTAACAGAGGGTTTATGAGGGGGAATGGGTTTAGATTTTTCTTCTCTATCAGGCTCCAATTCTTCTGCAGAAACTTCCCTAAGTCTTTTATGGGGGCTTTCGAGATCGGAAGATACTTGGATCAGATCTGGACTGCCTGGGTGTTTTGCATTAGGCTTCCCACTTGTATTCTAGGTACTTTTTCAAAAAGATCCTCTTTTGAATCGATTGGCTCCTCTCTTATTTGTAGGGACTACAAGGAAATATTGTTGAATTGCCTCTTGTAAATTTTTGTGTTAGGATCAATAGATGTTGAGGTAATTGAAGAGTTATCAATAGGCTGCTTAGTCTTCTTGCCTAATGAGGCTTCAGGGGTATCAACATGTTTCTTAGCATTTTGTTCCAATAGAGGGATAGCTTGAGTAGGAGGGTTTGGAGTCTTTGGAGAATGGATTTTAGATGGAGTAACAGTCCCTAGATAAAGTGTCTTCTTGATGGTCTTGATTGTAAGATGGGGGTCTGAAAATTGATAAATGAACTCATCCCATGTCTTCCCCTTTTTTTCCAACTCGGCTATGACAAGTAATTTGATGAGGCCTTGGTGGAATAGGTTTTTATGAGGATTGGCCACATTATTTCATACTTGGGAAGAAATCTTCTCAAGAATTTTCAATAAGTAAAAAGGAAAATTCAATGGCTTATTAAACTAGAAATGAGCTAAAAGTCGAAAATGGAAAGCTTTAAAAACATAGTATCTACCTTCACAAGTGATAATTCCGGTGATGAAAATCAGAGGGATAATTAGCTCATCTTTAATCCACTCCTTGGAGTAACCCTTGGCTCTATAAACATTCTGAAACTCAGGCTTGAAAACCCTATTGTAGCTTGACCGTGGAAACTGGTGGTTTTTAAACCAGTGATGTCCAACCCTTGGAAGCTTTTTGGTTGAGGCAATTGACTCCTGAGAGACCAAGAAGGCCAGAGACCCCAGTCACGCCATCCTTCCATCGAATTCGAGGGATAATTGCAAAGAATCACCATCATCATGGTGTTGCACATGGGCCAAGAATGTTTCCCACCCTGCGCGAAGAAATACCTCCCTACACTGGGAGAACTCGGGGATAGCAAAGAGGTAGGCATAGGAGGATGGATCATATCATTTGGGCATGGTGATAGTGTGGATAATGAACAAAGGAGCGCAATTGGGCAGAGGATGAGCGCATTTGGGCAGAGGATGAGTAAAATGCATGAATGAGATAAACATTTAAGCCAACCCTTCAATTTTGAATGCGCTAAAGGTGGAGGCGGTTGAATTCATTGATGAATTCATCACACACAAGTTTCCATGTGTGAGTATAAGTGCACCGATTTTGAATTAGAAGAGTATCTTTTGGAGGCAATTGTAATGATGAAGGAGTTAGATCAATATCCAAGTCTTTGACTTGGACATTTGATCATAAAAATGTGTTTAAAAATTGTATCATTTGACTATCAAATGCCATTTAACTATCTCATCATGCAACTGAACAACCAAATTAATCCAAAATGATCCTTGGTTACCTGAAATCGTGGTCATTTACTGTGTGTATGCACCTCATCCGATCCTTCATATGTGATCTGAAAATAGTGGGCTGACTTGTTATGCTATGCAAGAACCCTCTACTTCATTAAAAAAAACTTTACAGGACCTTGCTCCATGTGTTAAAATATGCAAGATGAATTAAGTGTCAAGTTTATGCATCTTCTTTTAAATGTTCATGTGTGAGGAAATGTTCTTTTAAATGGTTAAATAACTTCTTTAAATAAATACTCAGCAAATATAACTTGCAGCAAATAAACCATCAAACACATAACAATAACAAGATGATAAAGGAGTTCACCCCTCTCTGGGCTACATCTCCTTGAGCCTCCATCAATGGACTTGGCTCTCTGGGATTAATTTGTCAAAAATTATTTTACAAGTTTCTGCTCAACTCCAATGGAAATATTGAATGTACCATTGGGTTTAGAATACATAAAAACCCCAAAAATGACTAATAAAACTCTGAAAACGGATCATGGCTCATCCGAGTATGACCTCTTCTACATGTGGCCTTAAGCTTCCCTGAGCTTCCTTGTGGTAAAAACACCTGTAAAAGTCCTCAAATGGATCTGAAACCCATCCCAAAGTGTTCAGAGCATAATAATTATCCAAAAATGATTATTCAATCACAGAAAACAAACATGGGCTCATCTGAGCATAACCTCAAACAATGAGGGCTTCAAGCTCCCTAGAGCTCTCTGAAACTTAAATGATTAAAAAAATACAAAATAATTCTTAAAATGTCTTTGAAAACAGTTCCAATGGATTCAAAACGTCCAAAAAACCCTAGCTGGGCTTTTTTGGCACCTCATTTAGCCAAAAAATGAAGAAGATAGGCCTCCTGCCATTCTCTTCCTTCAAGCGTGTTGTCTCTAGTTCGACAAAACGCACCTCTGGGCTTTCAACCTAGAACACACTCAAAAATTTGTGCTTAAACCTAGCACATGCATGTAACCGCTAAACAGTCTAAACTTTCGAATGGTTAGGGCGTGCCCATCCCCTAACCGCCAAGACCATGGGCATATGGTCTTCCATACGACCGCGCTCAAACAAAAAGGGCCATGTTTCCAAACTCAAGTCATATGGGTAGGCGCATAAGAACGTGGCTAATTCCATTTGAAATCCAAACTTGTGCATGCTCTCTATGTGGTAAGTGGTCACATGGGCAGACATGTGAAACCGGGGGCTGGGGCTAAGCCCCAGCCCAACCCCCACGCCAACTATTAAACAATGTAAACTTAAATACATTTTGAACCATATATATAACAAGGCATATGGTATGGCGCGTTGGTAGGATGAACTTTGTTAAAGGTTTACATGCGTGTGGGTAGGTCTGGGGTTCAATCCCCACGGACTCCATAATTTTTAAACCAATCAACCAATACCAATAACAGGGTGCCACATGGCAGCCCATGACTGGGCCACATGGCACCACTCCATTTTCCCATTAAATGCCACGTGTCACAATTTGATTTGCCCAAATCAGCCAATAAATGAATTCCACATCACCATCTACCACCTCAGTGTACGAACATGCCACATCATCATCCATACGACCTCTACCACGTCAGCTGTACGAACTATACACTCAACAATTTTTTTTTCCTGTTTGACGATTCGAACAGATCGTGATATCTCTCTCATCCGACATCCGTTTGAACCCAAACAAGTTGCGTTGGGTTCATGACAATAAGGGCTATGCACCCATTTGTTTTGAGGCAAATCTAAGAACTTTGATTTTTGAGCTAAATTTTGACCCCTGGTCGAGATTTTGATCAATATGGCACGTCATCCACTCATCCATATGGCACCCCATGTGGTATTTAAAATGGCACTCCATACGACACTCCATATGGAACTCCATATGGTACTCCAGTGCGAAATGAAATTTGTTCATCCTGTAATGGATGTTTTATCCATAACACTCAGTCTTAAAAACTCTTGACAGTCATAGTGAACACGAGCAGATACATGATAAGAGTGTTTCATTATTACTTGTTTTTCCATCATGCTCACACATCATAACAATCTGTTCCTGTATCTCACATATTATAATCCATGTAATCATAGTCTGTAATGAACAATCTATAGATAAAAACCAGTTAAATGGTCTGTCGAAGAAATATATAGTAGGTTTATAACACATAGTGAGAATTTCAATAAAAAAATAGCTACTGATATAATAGCCTCTATCATGAAAACAATATACATAAATTTTTACAAAGATTCTACTTCTTCTTCTCATGGATTATAGATAGGCAGTGTTTTCATTTGTCAGCTCATGAAACCCCTCCCCCACTCCTAAGTATTGTGAAACCTCACAATAAAAAATATAGGAAACTAGTCAATTCTCCTAATAGCCGAATATTTACAGCTTGTTAAGTGTAGAGATAAATTTCACATATTGGTCTGACGAGACAGTTAGAATTATGGCCCCACCTATAGGACATAATATCCTACATATAGTTAAGAAGAGGCATGCGAGAGAGTTTCAAGATAGTCTCAAAGTTAGTTCCCAATGGAAAATTTATGGAGTTCATTAACCTTAGCTTAACCATACATACTTCATGTCATCTTTGTCTACAAGTAATGTTTTACATCAAGAAAAGTTTAAGATTTAGGAATTTCTTATTTTTTGCCAGATTATCATCCTTGCTAGGTAGAATGACATGCTTCCATCAAGCCTGTTCAGTACTCCAGCGGGTTTAGCTAGTCATACCACAAGCCGATACTCGTTGCCAATAGACATGTTTAGTATCCCGACGGGTTAGCCTCTTACACCCTCAAAGACTGTCCCTCCATATTTTAAGATCTTAATATAAGATTTCCTTGTGCAAGAAGATGGGGGGACAACTCTGAATTTGTTTTCCCCTTTTTCTTTTCTTTTTTAGATTGGGATGGTATTTATGTTAGAGAATGACTTTCCATTTTATATTCCTTATAGATTGTCCTGATGTAAGGGGTAATTAAGTGAACGTGGCCTATCTAAATATATGATATAATCAATCATTTTTAGTGTGTAGTGGATGGTACAATTGGGAAAGAACAAAAATGTATCTTTAGGCTCAACTCACTTTCTTCTTTTTTTAATTTATTGTGATGTTTCCATGGCTAACCGATAATCATACCTCCTTGTTACTCTTTAATAAATATACTTTACTCACTTACTCAAGGTTCTTGGGAAAACTGTACGAGTAACCTCTAAGTTTGATGGTTAAGGTATCACTTCCTTATATAGTGATGAAGGTTTAAGAGAAGTTGCTATTAAAGATTCATTGAGAACACAAAAATGGAAAACTTTGCAAAAATGTGGCTAACTACAACAAATCATTATTCAATTGATGCTTAGAAGACAACAAGGTTCAAATATAACAATATTTTGAAGAAAAATACTTCCTTTATATATCCTTGAAATTGTCTACTCCTGGTGAAATAAATACCTTCAAAAATCTCTAGAATTGTCTATCAACATATTTCAAAATTATTAACATATCTAGAGTTGAAAATTCAAAAAAGCATTCAAGAACAAGGGGGGACTTCCCCATCTACTAAGGCCAATGCCTTTTCAGCTGACATGACCTGTAGAAAATCTTCATTGGAAGTGGGTCTGTGATAAAGTTTGAGTCGGTGTCCATTTACTACGAAGGAGACTTGTCCATCATCAACTGTTTTAATTTTCACAGCCCCATTGTCATACATGGTGACTACCTCATAAGGACCCAACCACTGAGTGGTAAGTTTGCCTTTGAAGGTTTTAAATTGGGAGTCAAACAACAAATCCCAATCACCAGGTTGGAAGTGTTTCTTCTTAATAAACTTGTCATGCCACTTGCTCCTCTAGTTTTTGACTAATATTTTTCATTGGATTGCATCTTGCTTGATCTCATCCAACTCGTTTAACTATAGTGCTCACTATTTCTGATCCTCATCTAAGTTTAATCCCAATTCTGTGGCAATGCGAAAGGTCCTTACTTGGAATTCTATTGGTAGAAGTACTTTTTTCCCATAAACTAGCTCATAAGGGGTATACCCAGTGGTGTTTCTCCAGGTGGTCTGATATGCCCACAAAGCCTCTAGAAGCCTATCATCCCAATCCCAATGATGAAATTGAACAGTATTGGTTAAGATATCTTCCAAAACTTTGTTTGTGGACTCTACTTGACCATTATCTTATGGGTGGTATGGAGAAGACTTGCAGTGCTTGATCCCATATTTCTCTGTTAGTTCTCTCATCAGCTTGGAAGTGAATTGAGTGCCTTGGTATGTAACAATTTCATGAGGCACTCCAAAGAAGGTAAATATGTCTTCATAAATGAATTCGACAACAGATTTTTCTGTAGGGTTGAATAGGGTTTTTGCCTCTACCCACTTGGTGATATAATCTGTGCAAACCAAAATATAATTTTTCTTATGAGACATGGGTGAAATTGGTCCTACAAAGACAAGGGCCCATTTATCGAAAGGTGTTGGCACAGGGGAAAACCCGTGGTTCAACACTTCAACAGTGCAACAAAAAAACCCTAACTACCGGCCCTTTCGGCAACACTTGTGAATAAAATGAAGTCTCACCCGAGATAGAGGCAGGGGGGGTTGTAGGACTCAAGTGTCTACAACCTAGCTGGGACACAAATATGTGATCACAATACTTAACCAAGAACTTAGCACATAGAGATAAACTAGATCTAACGTTCATTTACTTTACTAGGCACTAAGATACTATATCAGATGCATCTAACATACATAAATATAAAAACACTAAGCATAAATCACATCAATCACACAAAGAAACCATTATAGGATATACATGGTTCACCCCCAGCGTGGGGCTACGTCCACCAACTCTTCATCTTCTTTATTAGCTTCTTCCAATCTCTTACATGCACAGAGCCACAAAAACCCACTCTGCATAGGACAAGATATCTACGCACACCTCACCAGATCCTCCCTCCCCGAGTTTGGTCACAACACAGAGCCTTACACAGTCCATGCACAAAGCACTTAAAATCACTTTCACTTATCTCTACAAGTCTTAACACACAATATGCACAAAGCTAACATTAGAACTAAGCCATTAGTCTACTAGGTCTATTTATTACATCTCCTAGATATCTATTTATACATTAAAAAAGGGGCCTAAACATGGGTAAAACCCATGGCCTGACATCCCATACCCATTACAAAAGGGTGGCGAGATCCCATGATCTTCGCTTCACTTGGCGCTTCGTCTTCGACCAGCATGTGGAAGTCCCAAAATCGGTCAAACATAACCAACGTTTCCATAAAACTTGGTCAAGGGCCAACAGGCCCCCAACACTCACCTGTGACTCGTCCCGAGTCACTCTAATCTGGGAAACTCTACCTTGAAGGCCTCGATCTTGGCTCGAGCTACTTTGACCTGCTGCTTCACCAAAGCCTCATTCTCGATAAACTCTTGAATAAATTTCTTAGTCACTAGTCCTTCCAAGCATTGTTCCACCATGGTGACTAATTGTTCTAGATGTGCACCTTGTCCTTCAATCTCCTCAAGAAGTGTGCAAGTTTCATCCTGAACTGGTTGGAGTCTCTGGGTCACTTCCTTGACTTTACTCTGGATGGAATGGACCTGTTTCTAAACCGTGTGTTGTTCCTGGGACCTTTTCATCCTCTTGACTATTGATAGTGGCTTCAACTATGCTTTCACTGTTGCTTGCATTCCAAGGTCAATGCCTTGATTCTCTTGACTGCACTCCAGGTGTTTTCCTCTCTCTAATCTTGCACTTCCTGCAGAGTGCTCGATACTGTCTACAATTCCTATTCTTCCACTCTTGCTTGGAGCTGTTGAATTTCTTCAACTAGCTTCCCCACTTGGCTCTCAGTGGTTTCTTCTTCCCTCTATTCTAAGCCCATCATGGAGTGAAGTGCTATGGCGACTACTTCTTTAACTCCCATCTACTCCGCGAGAAGTTGTTCTTTCTTCGTCTAGATATGTGCTCTATCCTCTGCAAATTTCGCCTAGAGGTCATCATTTTCTTGTTGCACAACCTGGCATTTCTCTATGGATTCCTCCTTTTCTTTCTTCAGGGCCTCTGTGGCCTGTTCTTTTTCCTTCTGAACATGTCGAAGGAGGGCCTATATTGAGTCTGCTAATCTACATAGCTGGGAAGGCTCATATCCGAACTCTGCTCTTTTTGATGGTGATGGCGTAGTAGACATTGCGCGACTCGAATAGAGAGCCTATTGTACTCCTTTAAGCTCTACCTCTATCCTCTCAAACATTGTCTCTTGTTTGGATTCTCTTCTCTGCAAGATATCCTCCGAGCTATCTGACACAGCGGCAATGATAAGGTTGATGTCATCCACCGTTAGCATAGTCTAGAATGGAGGTTTATTGGCTTTTGATTTCTTTCATGATGAATGTTTCGTTGGGGAAACATTTCTTTTCTTGGATATTTTGGTCTTTGGAAGGGGATCTCTAGGAGGTGTCACTTTTCCCTCTTTCTGTTTGTCTTTTTCCCCTTCGTTCTCTTCTTTGTCTACTTTGTCACCTCCTCCTCCTCCAGGTAAATCTGAGCAGTCTCTGATGCTCTATGTATTTCTTGTACCTCTTCCTTTTTTTTCTTCTTGCTACTGCTAGGTGTTCATATTCTTCGCGGGTGACTACATGACTTCTGATGAGGTCGAGGTCCGAGAGTTCTATCTGGTCTACTGGTACCAGGAATTTTTTAGGCCACTCCTTGGTGATTTCTTCCATATCTTCCTCAATGAGTTTATAATAACTCTGCAACTCTTCCTTTCTTTCATCTCTTCACACGATGATATATATGAAATTCCTTTCTGTACAGAACTTATTAAATGGCCTGAACTGATGCAGCGTATTCAGTGTCATGCGAGGGAAGGATTCAATATCCCTCTTCAACTGTAAATGATATGTGTGGAACACCACATTTGACTGCCATTGCTTCACCATGTCGCTCGAGTACCATAGCGTAGTGAACTTCGCAGCTAGTGGTTCATACTACTCAATTTTAGGGAAGGTCGCTCCTTATGGCATATCCCAAGAAATGAAGGCAATGAGAATCAACAACCAACTGAAATGAAACTCATAGCTACGATCCAGAGCTTCGTGGAAGTCTTGCTCTAACTGGTTGATGAGGTAGCTCACCTAGTTCATTTGCAGTCATTCAACGCATTTTCCTATGAGGTTGACAACAAACCCCATGACCTGCATTGGTCTGTTCTTCCTGACAAGCTTACCAACGATCAACTGGAAAGCTAGGCACACTACGCCATTCTGGATCGAGGATACCTTGTAGCCCCGCTTCCCCTTCTCTACATCACCGTAAGTGTCATTGATTCACTGCACCAGGGCACGGTCTGTAGCCTTCCCTAGGTAAAAATCCTATGGATCTGGTCCTTGCATTCTTAACCCAGTGATTTGGTGGATCAACATCGGATCAACAGTGATACGCTTATCGAACCATAGGTAACCACCATGGAAGCACAACAGCAGGAGATTAACGCATGCGTTAACCTCCTGGGGTCTTCCAAAGTGTGGTAACTTCATCACATTGAGGATCGTGGACCTCGCGATGTCCATGGTCCATGGATGGGGGATTATATTCAACTTCTTCCCCATTGTCTTTGTCAAGTTTCTATTTGGTGTGAGCATTCCATGAGTCTTGCGATATCCCAAGTTATAGTCATTGATATTTAATGTCAGAATCCTCTCCAACTGCGGTTTCATTGCGCGTATCCCATTCGATAGGTATGTAGTGATCAATGTGTAGTCGAAGTCCCTTGGGACATTGTCACGACTCACCGCACTAGCCATAGGTAGGATGTAGTCGAGCAGGATTGATGGGATGAGCTTCACATTCGCCAATTCATCACGATGCTTGCTACATTTCTCAGCAGTGGGTCAGCTAGACTAACGCTTCACATTTGATTGGGATTCTTCCAATCCTCATGTCAATGAAGCTTGTACGCCTGCAGGCATCACCTTCTCAGCCATAAGGTCCATTAGTATCTCTTCAACAAACTTTTCTACTGCACTAAGGTCATCTGACATACACGCTCGAGATCAGATATCTCAGGTCAGTGAACAAACACTGAAGGTACTCAGAATGATGGTGAGGTATCAATAATAACAACACGGTAATAGTCAGCTCTCTGTGGGCTCAGAGAATCACTTTTTTCAAAAGTGTCTGCGGTAAGACATTCGAAGGGTTAAATAGATAACATCCTAATGGATCCATCCAATGGTTAGGAATGCCTCAGTCAATCTGATTCCATCCGTTATGGCACGGTCCCAATGGTCCAATGGTGAACGTTTTGGAAATAAATGCATTTCTATCCGTTCTGAAGTGTCATTCTAATAGTCGGGATGCCTCCAACGGTCATATCGCTTTGTTGTGGCGAAGTGACAATATTAGTTGTTCTGTTATTCTGGTGAGGTTCAAATTATGCAAGCCTTCCTTCTGTGAAGTCCTCTCTGGAACCTCTTGCAATTTTTCTAACTTATCTTTCTTCTTGCTGAGCTTTCTAGACTTCTTTCTTGTGATCTGCATCTCTTGGTTCCTTTTTCCATTCTTTTTCTTATCTCCTCTTGGCATAGTAACTTTGCACTGTTGAGGGTATTTCACAAGGTTCAAGGGTAATACTTCTTCTCGTTCTGGAGTAGGTGCTCTAGTCTCCTACATGGATAAGTTCTGTAAGTCTTCTTGTGTTCTTTCAACTTCGACAGCCCGGTCTCTGGCCCTAAGTTTCTTCGAATTTTCCTCCTATTATTCTATATTAAGCGCGTTATTCTCCTAGCCATGAAATCCCTTAATTCTTTCTTTTTCTATTCTAGAGATTCCTCTTCAAATTTTCTTCAGATCTGATCTTTCTCAGCCCAGGTCTTTCCTAGAAAAAGTGCAAAGGGGTCGTTTCTCTCAACAAAATTAATGACCTCGAATTCTTCTTATGTCTATGCTCCATGAGAAATCATAGGTACATGGGCAAGTATTCCACATAGGGTTATCATCTTTCCTTTAAACAATCCTATTCTTCCCAATGAAGGAACCATAACAGGATTTCCTAAAATTTCCCAAGTAATTATATCATGATATTCACCTGTGTTTATGCATCTAATACACATTCTATGTCGAAGTCTCTTATTCTTATTTCTATGCACTATTCCTCTTTCAAGATCTCTAATAGATGGTCATCTCTGTGATCATTCATGGTTTCTTTCATCTGTAATAATATAGCTTCTGATTCTTTCTGGGTTTTCACCATATTCTTAGTTTGTTGGCCTTCCTCGGGGTTTTCTTGTCTCATGTTCATCTTTTCAACTTTATCAATCATTCTGGGGCAATCCAAAACTTCATGTCCAATAGCTTTACAAAAAAGGAAAATAGGACATCTACTAGGGCATTCCCTAGCAACATGTCATGGTCTTCTGCAACTATAACAAAGAGTCAATCCTCTCTTTATTTTGAACGATCCCAACTCTTTCCTGTACTGTGCACTGGGATCACAGTGTTGGACCTGCAAAACATTCTTTCTAGGATCCTGCATCCACTTGTTAGTCCAAAATTTATTTATATGCATAGGAATAAGATATATTTAACTATTTCTATCAGACCTATTCATATCAGATCTTCTTTCTTCTAGTTGTGCCCTATTTTCCAGACTAGGAAAAAATCTATCAAACATACCTAAATCCATTCTTTCGAAGAAAAAGAAAAAAAAATCCACTTATCTTACCTTTATCAGAGCACAAAGCATTAGGATCTTACCTCTTTTCTTCAGATTGGACTTATCTTCTTAGCACAAATCTTCACAATTCAAGTAGAGTACTACACACTAGGGAAATAGATCTACGCATAGAGCTTTCTCTTCCTCAATTCCCAGCAATTACAGTTTCAGGTCCCGGCAATAGACCCATTTGTTGGCACAGGGGAAGACCTGGGGTTCAATGCTTCAACAATGCACCAACAAAACCCTAAATACCGACCCTTTTGACAACACCTATGAAGCAGATGAAGTCTCACCCGAGGTAGAGGCAGGGGGGGTTGCATGACTCAAGTGTCTACAACCTAGCTGGGACACAAATCTATGGCCACAATACTTAACCAATAACTTAGAAGTTATTATTCATTACTCTTTAACCCTTTATTCACAGTGCATATGAAGCCCTAATTACAGAGCAACGTAGTATTCAACAATATCTCACACATTCAAGCACTTAACACATAGAGATAAACCAGATCTAACATTCATTTACATTAATAAGCACTAAGCTACTATATCAGATGCATCTAACATACGTAAAGATAACAACACTAAGCATAAATCACATCAATCACACAAAGAAACCATAACACATGATATACGTGGTTCACCCCCAATGTGGGGCTACATCCACCAAATATTTGTCTTCTTTATTAGCTTCTTCCAATCTCTTACATGCATAGAGCCACAAAAACCCACTCTGCATAGGACAAGAGATCTGCACATACCTCACCAGATCCTCCCTCCCCGAGTTTGGTCGTAGCACATAGCCTTACACAGTCTATGGACAAAACATTTACAATCACTTGCACTTAGCTCTACAAGTCTTAACACACAGTATGCACAAAACTAACATTAGCACTAGGCCTATTTCTTACATCACTTAGCTATCTATTTATACATTACAAAAAGGGCCTAAACATGAGTAAAACCCATGGGTCAAGATCCCATACCCATTACATAATCTCTAAACCCAAAAATTCTGCAAAAGGGTGGCGAGATCCCACGATATCCGCTTCGTCTTCGACCAGCATGTGGAAGTCCCAAATCGGTCAAACATGACTAGTGTTTCCACAAAACCTGGTTAAGGGCCAACAAAAGGTTCTATCATAACTTTGGCACACAAGGGCATTTCATCAGCTGGCATGGGTCTTCCTATCCTTTGAAAACTATCACAACTCCTCACGTACTTGGCAACATCCTTAAAAATGTTAGGCCAATAGTAACCTGAATGTAACACCTTATATGTTGTAAGTTTGTAAGAAAAATGGCCACCACATGGTCCATCATGACAACTTTGTAGGATTTCTGGTATCTCATATTCTCAATCACATCTATGAATAATCAAGTCTGGACCAGTATGAAAAAGGTCATGGACAACCCAAGAGTAATTGGCACTTTGTGTAATAATTCTACACTTGTTCATGAGGTGAAAAATGAGATGGTAACTTCCTAGTAGACAAATAGTTTTCCATATCTGCAAACCATGGGGTATTTACAGAAAGGGAAGAAAGGTGCTCGTGTGGGAAACTATCATCTAAGGGAATATCATCATCCTCATTTTTTATGCGTGGAAGGAAATCAACTACCAAATTTTCCTTTCTAGGTCGGTCAAGAACGATGATATTAAACTCTTGCAATAGTAGGAGCCACCTAGCCACTTGACCATTAGTTATGGGTTTATTCATGAGAAATCTAATCGCAGAGTGATCTATATGTACAAATACTTCATAACTTGTGATGTAGTGGAGAAACTTATTAATAGCATGAACTACTGCTAAGAATTCCTTTTCGGTAACTATACAATTTAACTTGATAGGGGACAAGTTCTTGCTCACAAAATAAATGGCATAGGACTGTTGGTCTTCTTTTTTCCCTAATACTCCTCCTATTGCAATGTTGGAGGCATAAGTGGATATGTAAAATGGGAGAACCCAATTGCCCCCCTAAGAACTGGTGCCAGAGACAACTTAGCTTTCAGAGTTTCAAAGTTGGTTTGACACTACTCAATCCAAAGAAAATCAACATCGTTTACTAACAATTCAAACATGGGTGCAACAATCTTTGTGAAATTTTCAATAAATCATCAGTAGTATTCGGCATGTCCAAGAAATATTCTCACCTCTTTCTGAGTCTTGGGGGGTGGAAGTCTAACGGTGACCTCAATATTAGCAAGACTGACTTTAATCCCTTAATATGAAACGTGATATCCTAGAACCACTCCTTCAGTCAACAACATTTTCCATTTTTCATGACTTAAAGACAGGTTCATTTCTTGGCATCTGATAAGGAATTTTTCTAAGTTATCTAAGGATTCCTGGTAAGTATTTCCATATACTGTGAATTCATCCATGTATACCTCCACACAATCATGAATAATATCAGCAAATATCCCTAGTACTGCTCATTGAAATGTAGCAGGAGCATTACACAATCCAAATGGTAAGACCTTATGGGCATAGGTTCCCCAAGGACAAGTGAAGGTAGTCTTATCCTAGTCCTTGGGTGCTATGAGAATTTGATTGTACGCACTATATCCATCTAAAAAGGAGAAACATTTCTTTCCTAACAGGGTATCCAAGACTTGATAAATGAAAGGAAGAGGAAAATAATCCTTCAGAGTGGCCTTGTTAATCTCTTGGAAATCAGCACAAATTATCCATTTCCCAGTTACCTTCTTTGGAACCACTACCAGTGGGGATACCCATTTACTGTCAGAGATGGGATAAATAAATCCAACATTCAATAACTTTTGGATCTCCTCTTTTACTATATCGTTGAGTGTTGGGTTCATCCTTCTCTGGGGTTTCCTAACAGGTGTTACTTCCCCCTGGGTATATATATGATGAATGCATGTGTCAGGGTATATACCCTTCATGTTAGTGTATTCCAAGCTGAATTCCCCTAATTTTTATTTAAGGACACTTACTAACTGCTTTTGTTGGTCTACATCTAGTCTGGAATTTATATGTAGACATTTTCCTAGACTAATTTCATAGGGCATGGTATAAGATGTGGCAGACTTGTCTATCTCGAAGATAAAATATGTAGAAGATGAAATCGATGGGTCCAACTATTCCTGAAATTCTTCCCCAAACATGTACTCAAATTGGGGAAAGGATTGTGGAAAATCAACACATGTGATAGCAAAAATAAATTGGTTTAGAACATTTTCCATTGTGTGCTCCTGAAGTGCCCAAGAATGATCACTTGGCAATATGGGCTCTTCCCAGTCATCATTCTCGTATGGAAATTCAAGCCACCATAGATTCTTTATGATAGGTTGAGCTAGTGGATATATGGTGAGCTTCTGTATAGAGAGTCCATTCGAGATGGTCATTTCTCCCTCTCTACAACCAATAAATGCATTGGTTGTGGCTAACCAAGGTCTTACTAAAATAACGACATGCCCTTTGGTAGGATATTTTGAGTGGATGACAAGAAAGTCTACTAGGTACTTCCATGAGGCTAAAGTAACTATGATATCATCCAGAATTCCTTTAGGTATAACCCTTGTCTTATATGCTAATTCCAAAATAGTTGGGGTAGGTCTAAGAAGATGTTTAGCTATAATTCCTCTAAGTTAGTAACAGTCATAACATTGATGGCTGCCCCTAGGTCTATGAGAGTGTTTCCCATGGAAACCTCATTAATGGTTATGGTCACTACGGGGTTTCCTGGATTCCCATATTTTTCTACCTTTAGCTTCTCTAATATGTACTCAGAAAGTTCTCCTATCAAATGTATTGTTGGAGGATCCTTCTACTTCCTTCCTGGCTTCTTAATACAGAATTATTTGACCACCTTATTGTGGATTGGAATATCCTTAATGAATTGTAGTAAGGGAATTTTGACACAGATATTCTTCAATTCATTCAAGATGTCAAATTTCAGTCGGGTGGTAGGTTTCTCGATTACTAATATTTTTGGATAAGGAGGGGCCTTCGTAATTTGTGAAGATTCATTTTGGGGAATCTTGGGTTCTTGGTCCTTAGGAATAATAACATCTTCCCACCTAGTGTCATCCGTGGGTTGTTTTGGGGTTTCCTCTTCTTCTTCTTCCTGGATGACTACTGAAGGTCTTTGCCTGTCCAAAAATTTTCCTGACCTTAGTTGAATCTCCTGCAATGGAACAGGAGAAATAACTTATGTTGGGAAGGCTTGCATCTCAACATTGGGAAGAGGTTGAGTGGGTTTATTATTGAGATTGGGCACTGGTTATGTCGGTAATAATTTTGGTCTTGGGGAGATTGCATTATGATATTGTTGCGGTTGTTGTGGAATAAGTGGTAAAGGTGGTGCAACAAAACTTGGAAAAACCTACGGGATGTTCAGTGGAAACTAAGGGTAAGGATGGTTGGACATAGGGATAGATTAAGCTTGAGGGTTTACTTGGTTATGTCTTCCTCTCCATCCTTGAATCCAAGGATGGTGATGCTATGTAGACCAATTTTTCCAACTAGGTGAGTTCCACTGTTGTGGTTGTTGATAATAGGGTGGAACTTGAGGCTATAGATCCAGGTATGTAGGTTGATTCCTAGCTTGCCATGGTCTCCTAGGTGGATAAGAGGACTCCCTAAGATCCTCGCTTCTATATATGGCTAACAAACCAGGTAATGATGGACATTTTTCAGTTGAGTGGTCCTCCATGCAAAAGCCACAAAATGAAATGTTATCTAATGGGCATTCCCTTGAGGAATGCTTCCTCCTGCATCTTGGGAAAAATATGCTCATTGCTGCATTTTCCTCCTCCTGTTTCTTTTTAATCTTTAGGGTGTCCAAATGGCGACCTATTGTGCTTAAGATATATGTCTTGAAGTTCTCTATAAGTTTCCCTATATCTACTCTTGTGATACCACCTGAACTAACTGGTTTTAAGTTTCTACTATAAGGATCCCAAACATTCTTCCTTGTTTTAGCTCTACTTCTCGAGTAATTCTTACACATTTCACATATTTCAGCAAATGGTTTATGGGAGATGTCACCTGATGCCATAAGGTTAAGTACCTCTAGGTATTCTTCCAAAATTCCTTTAAGTAAAAGGACCCTAAATGCATCATTTGGATGGTCATGGTACTTTGATTTATGTGAGATATAAGAAAACTGTTCCATATAATCCTCGAGATTCTCACCTTCTAATTGTTGTATTTTGAAAATATCATTATGAGAATACTTGGACTTGCAGTAGTTGTTGGCACAGAGGCAGACCCAGGGTTCAATGCTCAAGAGCACACCAACAAAGCCCTAACTACCGGCCCTTTCAGCAACACCTACGAAGCAGATGAAGTCTCACCCGAGGTAGAGGCAGGGGTGGTTGTAGGACTCAGGTGTCTGCAACTTTAGCTGGGACACAGATCTATGATTATCTTACTTACAGTGCACTTAGCATCAGTTATTTCCTAACATACATTCATTAATACACTTCGCAGAAAGCCCAGAGCATCACAGTAATTACTCAGATCTATAACTTAGCAATGATAAATAGGTTATACTCAATAGATTAAGCACTTAGCATCTTATGTATTATATCTAGCATGCATTCATACCTCATAAGAACAAAGCATCAATAGATCTATCTAAACATATCAGAGCACTTAGCAAGACAGAGACAAACACATCAACATAGTACACAGAGTTACCAGGGTTCACCCCCACCCTGGGGCTACATCCACAAAGTATTCTTTATATTATTTTGGCTAAGCAATTACAACACAGAGCTTCAATGACCCTTACCCCGCACAGGACAAGAGATCTATGCAGCTCACTAGATCCTCTTTCCCTGGGTAGATCCGAGCACTAAGCCTTCTCACACTCTGTGCACTTAGCACTATTACAACATGCACATAGATCTTACAGTCGCACTGATTTCTGATCACATAGATCCAAATTATGCACTAAGCCATCAACTAGACAGGGACCCCTTTCTTACATGGCCTAGACATCTATTTATACATAGAAAAAGGCCTAAACAAGGGCCGACATCCCTTTCCCATTACAATATTGCCAAAAAAACCCAAAAAGGTTCCAAAAAAGGTGGCGAGATCTCATGATCTCCACTTCACCATGCGCTCTATCTTTGATAGGTAGTTGAAGTACCAAAAGGTCAACTATGACCAAGTATTCCTCAAAATTTGGTCGAGGGCCAACAATCCCCCAACACTCACCTGTGACTCGTCTCGAGTCACTCTTTTCTAGGTAACTCTACCTCGAAGGCCTCAAGCTTCTCTCGAGCTGCTTCGACTTGTTGCTTCACTACTGCTTCTTACTCAACAAAATCTTCAATGAGTGCATTAACAACTGGTCCTTCTAAGTGCTTCTCTATTGTGTTTATGACCTATTCTAGGTCTATCCCTTGGCTCTCAATCTCTAAGAATAATTGACATGCCCTATCCTGCAAAGGTTGAAGTTGTTGCATCACTTCCATGACCTTTCTCTGGATCATATGAATCTTCTACTACATGACACGTTGTTCATGGGACCTCTTCATTTTTTCTATGGTTGGTAGGGCCTTCAGCTATACCGGTAACTTCTCGGCTTGGTACTTTGCCTCCTAGAGTTGTGACTCCAATTTATGCAATTTAGGGTTCTCGGATAGGTTCTCATGTATCTGCGCACTTCTAATACTTAATTGCTTACATTCTTTAGTGAGTGCCTTAATCCTTTCTACTATACTTTGGGCATTCACTTCTCATTGGTCATGTTCTTTTTGTGGAGTACTCAGTATAGCTTGGAGCTCTAGTTCTACTACTCTTTGTTGCAGTTGCTAAATGACTTCAACAAGCTTCATTACTTGGCATTCTATGCGTTCTTCTGCCTTCTATTCTAAGCCAATCATAGATCGAAATGCTCTATTGACAGCTTCTTCGATCTCAATTTTCTTCACAAGAAGTTGCTCCTTCTCCTTTTGGATCTTTGCACGTTCTTTATCAAACTTCTCTTGGATGGCCTCCTTCTCTTGTTGTGCAGCTTGTTGTTGTTACTTCTTCTTCTTTCCGAAGGCGTACTTTGACTAGGTTGGCAATCCTACGAAGTTGAACTGACTCGTCTCCCACTTTGGGTGTTCCTTCTGGCATAGGTGCAGTGGAGACTGTGCGGTTAGACTGGAGGGCTCGCTGTACTCCTTGGAGCTTGACTTTGATTCTGTCGTACATTGTCTATTGCTTGGCCTCCTAATTTTCTGTAATTTCTTCTATGGCTTCATTCAAAGTCGCGAGGAGAAAGCTAAAGTCATATGGATTGAGCATGTTCTTCATCTTGGTCATGGTTGATTTAACTTTCTTCTTAACGAAAGACTTTGAAGGTGACCTTTTTCTTTTCTTTAGAACTTCGACTTCGTCTTCTGGTTGTTGTTCAACTTATTCTAGGTATTCGTCATTACCTTCTTCATCTGGTGTGATGGAAGCTGTCCTTACAAAGTGGCTATCCACGTCTTGAACCTCTTCAGTTTTCTTCATCTCCATTGTCTTATTTGTCTTCTTTGTTTTTTGTGTCTTACTGGGCCCAGGTGTGTCCTGCGCAGCTTCTGAGCTGCTATATCTGAAACATCCATTGGATCTACTACAATGAGGAGGTTCGCCGACCATTCCTTGGTGATCTCTTTAAGGTCTTCTTCTATCAGTTTATAATAGGATTGTAGTTGTTCTTGGTGCTCATCAGTGCGTGGATTTAGGTATATGAAGTGGCGGTCCATGTTGAACGTCATTAAGGATCTAAATTTGTGGAGTGTGTTCGGAGTAATGCGAGGTGTGGCCTGTATCGTGGTATTCAACAAGATGTAGTATATGTGAAAGAGGGTATTTGACTGCCATTGCCTATTCATATTTGTTGTGTACCATAATGTATTGAAATTTGCAGCCAATGGCTCAAACGGTAGGGTTTCAGGAAAAACGACATCCTCCGGCATCTCCCATGCTATGAAGGTGATCAAGATGAGAAGCCAGCTGAAGTGGAACTCATATCCTTGGTCTTGCACTTCTCTGCAATCCAATTCGAGTTGATCCACTAAGTACTTCGACCAGTTCATTTGGACTCCTTCTATGCATTTTCCTTTGACATCAACTACAAACCCAGATACTTGCGTCGGTCTATTCTTGTAGACTAACTTTCCTATGATCATCTGACAGGTGAGGCGTAATGCGCCACTGTCAATAGAGGTTACCTTGTAACCTCACACACCTTTTTCAACTTTTCCATAGGCCTCTTTAATCTTCTGTGAAAGAGCGCGATCTGTGGTCTTTCCAAGGTAATAGTCTTATGGGTCAGGGCCCTGCATGCTCAGCCTGGTGATCTGATTGATTAGCATCGAATCCATCGTTATACGTCAGTTCAACCAGATATATCCTCCATGGTAGCTCTCCAATATCAATTTTACGCAAGAATTCACCTCCTGGTGCCTGCCAAAGTGTGGAATCTTCATCACATTAGTAAGGTGGACTGTACGAGGTTCATCGTCCATTGCTGAGGGACGATCTTGGAATTATTCCCCTTTGTCATCGTCAGATACTTGTGCGGGGAAAGAATACTGTAGGCTTTTTGGTCACCAAGGTTGAAGTCACAAAATTTCAATGCTGCGAGCTTGGTTTGCTCAGTGTGAACTGCACGCACAACCTTCGGTAGGTATGCAGTGATCATAGGATAATCATAATCTCGGGGCACACTGTCACTATTGATTTCACCTTTTAGAGGAGGTATGTAAGAGGGAAATATGCTCGGGATCAGTTTGGCCTTTGCGATGTCATCTCTATGTTTAGTACGTTTCTTAGCAGTCTATCGGGATGGTCCAACTCGAGCAGTGGATGGAGAAGCTACTACTCCTCTTGATGACGAGGCTTGGACTCCAGTATACATTCCTCTTTCCGACACAACTCTTTCAGTTCTTAAGATAGAGAGTACTTCTCTCACCGATTCTTCTATTGCACTAAGTTCGTCAGACATGTAAGCTCAGGATCACTTTCTCAGGTTGTCAATGGGATGAAGGTACCGTAATCGAGTAGAGAGCAAGGCGGGGTAGTCACTATTTCATAATGCGGGTATTCTGTGAGCTCAAGATCTCAATTGGCAAAAGTTTCTTCCAGGCATGGCACAACGAAATAAGTAAGTAAAGCTGTAACAGACTGCTTGCAACAGATAGGAGGGTCCATTAACTCTTGATCTGTCTGTTATGGCATAGTCTAATGATTAGGTAATAGGTCATAATTTTCTTTCGAGCCATTTGGGCCATCAACAGAATGGGTATATCGTCTTCTAATGGATATATTACTTCGACGTGGCGAAGTGCCATATGTTGTTGTTCTGCTATCCTGACGAAGCTCAAATTCGACATGTTTTCCTTCTGTGGGGTTTCTTCTGGAACGTTCTGTATTTTCTCCAACTTTGCTTTCTTCTTCATGAGTTTTCTAGCCTTCTTCCCAGTGAGATTTGTCTCGGACATCCTTTTTTCACTATCATTCTTTTCTTCTCTTGGCATGGTAACTTCGCAGTGCTAAGATTATTTCTTCAGATCCACGGGTATTACTTGTCCAACATATTTTTCGGTCCTCTGTGGTTCTTCTAGCGTTCTGTCAACTTTGTCAGCCAAGTTCCTAGGGTCAAGAACCCTTGATCTATTCTCCCGTTTTTCAATCAACTGCGAGATCCTTCTAGTTAGGAAGTCTCTTAACTCTTGTCTCTATTGTTCTAGGTCCTTTTCTGCTTCCTGTTTTCTGGCTTGATCTTTCTCAATACAAGGTTTACCAAGTAACATAGTAAATGGGGCGCTATCCTCCATGAACTTAACAATCTCAAAATCTTCTTCTGTCGAAGCTCCATGAGCATTCATAGATATTTGAGTGAGCTTTCCACATACGTTTACCAACTTTCCCCTGAATAACCCTATTCCTCCTAATTAAGGGGTCATGTCAGGTCTTCCTATAACTTTCCAGGTTCCTTCTGTCATAATGTTCACCTGTGTTTCTTCATCCAAAACACAGTCAATGTCGAAGTCTCCTATTCTCACTTCGATCTGTTCTTTCTTCTTGAAGATTTCTAATAAGATGAGGTCTCTGTGATCATTAAGGGTTTCTTTCATTTTCATCAATACTTTCTCTGATTTTTTCTGGGGTTCCTCTATAATATGAGCCTCTTGATCTCCGGCTTGCTCTATATTCATCTTTTCAAGTCTAGCAATCATTCTAGGGCAATCCAATACTTCATGGTCCATATCCTTACAATAAAGACAACTGGGTCTTCGCCTAGGGCATTCCTTAGTAAGATGTCTGGGCCTTCTGCAATTGTAACAAAGAGTTAATCCTCTCTTTCTCTTCAATGATCCCCAACTTTTCAGGTACTGTGTGCTACGATCATAACGATTAGCCTGCAAAAATTTCTTTCTAGGATCCTGCATCCATTGGTTAGTCCCAAAATTATTTCTATGCATAGGTATAATGTATCTATCACTATACTTATTAGATCTATTCATATCAAAATTTATTTCATCTATTAATGCCCTAGTTTTGAAGCTAGGATAGAATCTATCAAACATACCTAGATCCATGCTTTAGAAACAAAAAATTTCACTTATCTTATTTCTACAGAGCACAACGCTTCCATATCTAAGACTTTTAACTATTCTTACCTTTATCAAAGCACAGAGCTTACAAATCTCACCTCTTTCTTCGTAGATCTGACTTCTTTTTCTTCAGATCTGACCTCTCTTCTTCAGATCTGACCTTTCTTTCTTAGCACAAAGCTTCATAGGTCAAACAAAACACTACGCACTAAGGCAATAGATCTACGCACACAGATTATTTTGCACAAAGCTTCTTCTTCTTCAGTTCCCAACAATCACAGTTCCAGGTCCCGGCAACAGAACCATTTGTTGGCACAGGGGCAGACCTAGGTTTCAACACTCAAGAGCGCACCAACAAATCCCTAACTACCGACCCTTTCGGCAACACCTGTGAAGCAGATGAAGTTTCACCCGAGGTAGAGACAGGGGTGGTTGTAGGACTCAGGTGTCTGCAACCTTAGCTGGGACACAGATCTATGATTATCTTGATTACAATGCAATTAGCATTAGTCATTTCCTAACATACATTCATTAATACACTTCGCAAAAAGCACAGAGCATCACAGTAATTACTCAGATCTAGCACTTAGCAATGATCAACAGGTTATACTCAATAGATTAAGAACTTAACATCTTATGTATTATATCTAGCATGCATTCATACCTCATAAGCACAAAGCATCAATAGATCTATGTAAACATATCAGAGCACTTAGAAAGAGAGAGACAAACACATCAGCACAGTACACAGAGTTACCGTGGTTCACCCCCACCTTGGGGCTATGTCCACAAAGTCTTCTTTATATTATCTCGGTCAAGAAGTTAAAGCACAGAGCTTCAATGACCCTTACCCTGCATAGGACAAGAGATATGTGAAGCTCACTAGATCCTCTTTCCCCGGGTAAATACGAGCACTAAGCCTTCTCACACTCTATGCACTCAACACTATTACATTATGCACAGAGCTCTTACAGTCACATAGACTTCTGATCTCATAGATCCAACTTATGCACTAAGCCATTAACTAGACAGGGCCCCCTTTGTTACACGGCCTAGACCTCTATTTATACATAGAAAAAGGCCTAAACAAGGGCCGACATCCCTTTCCCATTACAATATTCCCCAAAAAACCCAAAAAAGTTCCACAAAAGGTGGTGAGATCCCGTGATCTCCGCTTCGCCATGTGCTCCATCTTCGACAGGAAATCAAAGTACTAAACATTCAAATATGACCAAGTGTTCCTCAAAACTTGGTTGAGGGCCAACAATAGTCTTGGTATTTCTTAAGAAATGTATCTTTCATGGCTTCCCAACACCTAATACTAGATTCCCCCAACCCCATGAACCATCTTACTATAGAGTTCTTGAGGGTGGCAGGAAAAAGTTTTAGTTTCTGGGCGTCTTGTAAGTAGTTGTAGCTCTTGCACAAGATGCCAAACTCTTATGGGAAAGTATCCGGGTCTTCACTTCTTTTACTGTAAAAGGTGGGCAGTGCCGAGAGGGAGATGTTTTTCATATTGACAATCTGTTGGGTGTCAAAAATTGGAAACCCGAAGGTGGTCTCGGTTTGGTTTCCATGTTATTCTCCCTCCTCATGTCTTACATGGTTGTGATCCTCCTGATCATCCATAATGGTTTGGTTTCCAAAAAGAGAGTACCTAGATGGTTTTGTCCTTGAAGATAACAAAGTATCCCAAGGTTCTTTCCTAAGAAAGGTATCCCTTTGATGGGAATGTCTTCCAACTGCTTGGATGTCTAGGAATCTACTCGAGCCGATTGAGATTATTGGTGCTAAAGTTTTGTTGGCATGTTTCCAGGAAGATGTGCTTGTCATTGATGACAAGATCAGAGTAAGCTCAGAAGAGATAGTGCAGAGGTGCAAAAAGAGTACAAGAGTGTGCTTGTTTATTTGATGACAAACAGGCAAGCAAAGAAGATCAGCAACGCAGGGATAATGGCATGAAAAATCAGAAGCATAAACTCCATTTCAGAGTTTCGGATACCGGGAAATTGAGAAGTCAAGAGTTGAGACTCTTCAACACAAGAGTCTCGGAGTTGTGAAATCCGAAATCCCAAAATTCTGAAAGAGGCACATCAACAAGAGTTTTGCAGACCGGGAAATAACTCCATTTCAGAGTATCGGATACCAGGAGATTGAGAAGTCAAGAGTTGAGACTCTTCAACATAGGAGTCCCGGAGTTGAGAAGTCCAGAATCCCGAAATCCCAAAATAGGCACATAAACGAAGAGTTTTGCAAACCGGGAAATAACTTCATTTTGGAGTTTCGGATACCGGGAGTTGGAAGAGTCAAGACTCTTCATCATCGGGAGTCCTGGAATCGCAAAATGTGAATTGCCAAAATCTCGGAAGAAGGAGGACGATTTCGGATATCGGGAGTTGGGGATGTCAAGAACTCTTACTACAGGAATCCCGAAGTCGTGAAACGAAAAATCATGAAATATCAAAGACTCCATACCGGAGGTTCGGATATCGGGAGTTGGAGATGTCAAGGACTCTGATGTAAAGAATGTCGAAATCGCGATGTGAGAAATCATGAAGAGATCTGGACCGTCGAATCATCTAAGGTGTGGACCGTTGATTCGACTTCATTTCGGAGCTTCGAATACCAGGAGTTGGAAGAGTCAAGTGACGAGACTCTTCATCGCAAGAATCACAAAAGGCCAAAATGTGAAATGCCAAAATGATCGGAGCTAATGCAACCAAGCTCCATTTCGGAGCTTCGAATACCGAGACACGAAGCATCAAGAAACTCTCACATCAAGAGTACCGAAATCGTGGTATGTGAAAGCGCGAAGTGATCTGGGCCGATAGATCCAGGAGGTGAATGTGGTAGACCACGTCAGAAAGGACAGGTGGAAGACTATGACACATGGCATGATCAGACAATGGAATGTGTCAAGTTGTTTTGCCATCTCAGGCCACTGGAATTCACAATTTTGAGTGACACGTGGTAGCCACTCGGGTCATGACACGTCATCGAGTGACGCAAGATTGACGTCACTCCAGGAGTTTTTTATTCAGGATTTTTAACTCCATCACTCCCCCAAATTCCCGAAGGATGAATCCCTAGGGAAGAGGATAGTCATCCGATCACCATGGATTGTGGATCGTTGATCTGGAGATCGAAGAGATGTAGAGAAGAGCTCAAATCGACAAGCTCCATTTCAAAATTTTGGGGACCAAAACTTGGAGAGTTGAGATACCTTGCAAAAAGAATTCGCGACATGCGAAATCGTGAAATGTCGAATACCGAAATGCCGAAACGACGAAATGAATGTAATATTCAATGAAGTCAATTCAATGGTATAGATGAATTTGAATAAGATCGGAGGGCTACTGTTGTACTTCAGAATGTAACTGCTAAAACAAATCATAGTGTCTGTTAGAGGACTTGAAGAGGCAATTGACAGATAGATCTAACTACCAGAGAAGATGAAGAGTTGTGATGATGATCAGGCAGAGCACTTGACATGGAGAGAGCATGCAGAAGGTGCATAGAGACTATAAGTATGCAAAACAAAGAAGAGATGGGGTGCTACTGTTGTGGCTGCTGGGTGTGATTGAGGTGTGAATAAGGAGGCAGAGCACAGTAGAAGAAATGTACAGAAGGGGAATAGTGCATTGAATGGACATGGTTCAAAGAGCATAAAAGGAGAAAGAATAGAATGCGCAAGGAGGGTGCACAAGACACTAATGCAGACAGAGAAACACAGTGTAGCGGAATAGTGATGAGACCGGTAAGCCATCGAAGAACTTTATATCACTGTAATAAGTCATAATAGCAAAGATTTATATTTCAGGGTGGTAGGGAGGTGCTAGGGAGAACTTTTGTCCTCAGAGGATCAAGTGGGTGCTTGAACATAGGGATCTGTAGCTTCCATCTGGTTGCATCCATAAAAGCCAGGGTCGCAGGGTGGTGCAAGGGAGAACTGGTGTTCTCTATTTTATAGGTTGGTACGTGTATGATTGGAAGTTGCTGCTTCCATCCTGTTATCCCCGATATCTAGGGATAACTAGGAGATCATGTCTCGAGGCCTACATGGTCCTAGACATGGAGCACCGAGAGTGGGATTGACTTGAGCATGGCCCTGGAGGGCCCATCTTTCTTCTTCGCTAGACTTGTCCTGTCAGCAGTAGCAGCTTCCATCACCACCAGCTTGGACTTGCTTGAGAGAGGACTCTTGCTCCATGAGGTAATTGGTCCAAGGTATCATGGTACGTGTCATATTTGATCATTATAACCTTCTTATATATGCATTAGGTTCCTTTCATTTCTGATGACTGCTTGGATCTTACACTAATCCACTTGACCATTGTTCGGGTGATTGATTGGGTGACTTAGAAAGCTTGTATTCATATGTTTTGGTTAGCCACCAAAGGGGATTTGTAGAGCCATCGTCTTCTCCCATCATCTTATCATATTTACATCTTATACCCCACTCATCCATCCCATTCCCCTAGTTTGGCCATTAGGATGACCTTTGAGAGTTACACTTTGTCTTGTGGGAAGAAGGGGCTAAAGGCCCAGGGGGTAAAAGCAGCTGGTAAAAGATAAAAGCCATAGAAAATAAAACCTAGAGATGCTTCGCCCAGGGGATCCCCGAGAAGGGAATAAAAATTCTCTCGATAAGAAACTAAAGGGACCCTAAGAAAAATAATAAAAAACAAGACCTAATCAAGAGGATGGGAGGTCTCATCATGAGCCAGCCCATTATGTTCATAGGTCTCCAGCGGTATGACATTGCCACTATCTGGTCACCAAGCCAGGGCAATGACTTTTGGTTGCATGGCCAAAGGAAAGGGGGTCTCATCATGAGCCAGCCCATTATGTTCATAGGTCTCCAGCGGTATAAGATTGCCACTATCTGGTCACCAAGCCAGGGCAATGACTTTTGGTTGCATGGCCAAAGGAAAGGGGGTCTCATCATGAGCCAGCCTTATCATTTCTACGAAGATACTAGTGGGTAACGCTGTCAGCTCTGGCCACCAAGCCAAGGTGGTGTCCTCTGGTCAGATCTTGAATTAAAAAAGAAATAAAAGCAATAAAAGAAAAATAAAGGCAAAAAGGGCTTGGAAAAAACTGCATCCATGATGGGTATAGCTCGCCTCCTACAAAGGCACCCATAGACAACACCTGCCCTTGGTCTTACTATGACCAGACATCCTTAAAAAAACATATCACCTCATAAAACATGGCTTGAATGATCTTATGAGTAAACTTTCCATCTCTTGTGGGTATTAGCCCAATAGGTTGTTTTGTCGGTTTCCTTAGCTTTGTATAGTAGATCTGTGTAATATCTTTGAGCTCTTAGATGATATGTTAGGGATTTCATGCATATATTTGATAACTTTAATGAT
>ML777045.1:66114-89860 GCA_009831015.1 Picea engelmannii
ACGTTCTTCTCTTTGTCTATCAAAACTAACCTAGATTAGGGCTGACATCACCCTTTGTAGCATAGTGACGCAGCAGCAACAATATTTATGTATGAGCACATTTATTTGTGATAATATAAAGATTAATTTTATACATTGAATGCCAATATCTTTTTGTATTTATTGAAGAAGTGATATTATAATCCATTGCCTTTGTTGCAATCATTGAATTCATCAATAATTACATTTATTATTTCTCATGTGTATGTATTAAAGATAGTCATTAACAATTTGAAGTATTAACCACTGTTTGCACGTTTTAGTTTTATTTGCCTTGTCTCGCAAACAGGTGCCTTTTCAGTGGAATTCCTTCTCTTTGACTATCCATTTGGCAGTAATATGTGAAGGGAAAGGTTACCTTAACCTTTGAGCCTTAAACCCATGATCCTTTTCCTTCAATACCCCAGATTACTAGGGACGTCTCCCTTGGGATTAGCCACCCTGAATAGAAAGAGCTCCCCATCGAGGTGACAGTGGGTGGGGAAGCTCCTGTTACACCAGTTTGACTCCTGCACTTCAAGATGCTTAACCTATCCTACAAACTAAGTGATAACATTTTGGCACCATTGCCGGGGAACACTGAGTCAAACTTCCTCAACGACAAACCTTTGGTAAGCCTTGCCTCAAAGATCTTTTTTTTACAAGCTTACCTGGCGACTCCACTACAATTTTTTCCCCCTATTCTTTGGTAGTTTCAGGGAAACTATCTGGCGACTCCACTGATGACGAAGCCAACAATGAATTCACAATGTCACCCAGGAAGCTATAGACCTTTAGATATGAGTAAAATTCTGGGATGTCCCAGAAAAATGCCTCCTAGTTATGAGTTTTTCCTCCCTCGATTTGCTGGCATCAATGGAGAATGTCCCGAGTCTCCCATGAGGAGATTTTGGGATTTCTTTCAATCCTTCCCTATTAGCGATGAGGCTGAAGACTTGGTGATGAAACTCTTCTCTACCTCCATGCATGGAGAGGCCAGAAGATGGTATGATAACCTTCCATCTCCCAGCATCACTTCTATGGAACTTTTTGAAAAGGTTTTCCTTGCAAAGTGGACCATGAAAATAGAAGATATACAATCATTGCTGAAAGAGCTTGAAGGTATAAAACAAACTGAGTCTAAGATTTTCATAGCTTACTATGCTAGGTTCCAGAAGTTTCTTTACCAGATTCCTCAAAACCATCGTCCTGAAGAAAAATACCTCGTTTACCTCTATACTAATGGACTTCAGGTACATTTGAGTTTCCTTCTAAGTAAGAAAAAGCCAAAAACATTTCCAGAAGCTCACGACATGGCCATTCAAATTGAAAAGAGTCTCCTCATGACCATGACCGATACCATGGACACTCTTAGCTTGATAAAACTAGTCTCCCATGGATACTTTGTTGAAGATACGCAAGAGAGAGAGGAACAAGTTTTCAACCAGCAGAATGAAGACATCGATGAGGAGCAAGAACCTGAGCAAGATGATGAAGTGTCCACCTGTGCTCCTCCCACTGATGAATTCATGCAAGAACCTGCTTCTCCTGTACAACAAAGTGAAGATGAGGTTAGTTATTTTCCACTTCAAAATTCTAATGATACTGTGTCCCTTAATTCAAAAGATGAAGAGGAAATGGAAGCCTTGGACGAAGTGGAAGTCCCTTACTGTGCAATCAAAGACGAAGAAGCAATTCAGGATGATGAAGCAATAACACATGATGAAAACACCAAAGAAGTCCCTGCACAGGAAGAAACAGTGAGCTACCCTCCTCCCCTTGTTTTTGAGGATTCTTTACCTTATGACGAGGAGGAGAATGAATTTTTAGACTTTTTGAACCCTGCATGTTATGACACAGATAGTGACATTATTGATAACATTGTTGAATTCATACATGTTGGGAGACGTAGGTGGGATATGGTTGGTTATGATACAGATCCCATCTATGAAATGAAGGATCATCTTTAGACGTTTCCCTTGCAATTACCACAAAAAATTACTTCCTACCAGTGGCAAGAAGGAGATGAAGTTTTTACTTGTAGCTTTCAAAAAACCAAGGATGACCTAGTACCTTATTTTTCGGATGATTTTCAGTCTTACCTTGAGATGTTTGATGAGTACCCTGCTGAGCACTTGGAATCTTTTCATGAAGATGATTTCCGACCACTGTTGTGCTCATATTTTGATACAAGTAAGGACATTGTTTACCTGAAGAAGGTTACTCATGACTTTTCACCCCAACCACCTTCTATTACCTTGCCATGTTTCTCCATTAAAGGTGTAGTTGGAAATTACCTTTTTCATGTTGAGTTTCCTCCTGGGAAAACCCTAGATTTCAAGGGTTGGTTGGGTAATGCTAGTTCCAATCAGTTTGTCAACCTTCCCTTGGTAGTTTGCCAGCCGTTTGCTAATTCTTTATCATTTCTTTCCTTGACCCTGGAGTGTGAGGATGTCCTAGGTAACCAGTTTTCAGGCCCTTTGAGTCAGTTTTCTGAACCTTGTATCCTTCATGACCTTTTCTTGGATATGATTGAGTGTTTTTCTCAGAGATGGACTTGGCAGGATTTTCTCCTTCCCGCCCGCCTCCATGAGTTAGATTCTGACTTTCCTGATGATGTGATATATGTTCTAACTCATGACATTTTTGTGCTTGATTTGTCACTGTTTTGGTTTATGATGAAGCACAAAGACAGGTATCAAGGAGCGTTACTGGATTGGCTTCATTGGTTGTTTGATTACACCAACATGCAGCCAACAAGTAAGTGTAGGTGAGTTTTTTACCTTTTATTTGCATTTATGATTGCCTTGCATGCACATATTATTTTGCGGGGTGGCAATACCACCCCACCTTTTGTCACTGATGATTTCTTGTCAAGTGTGAGCAGGTCTACATGTCTATGCTAGAGATTGCTGAGGTTCTCATGCGCTCTACAGTTAGCACATGTCCCCGAGTTGGAGCCAGATGTTATCCCCGATATCTAGGGATAACTAGGAGATCATGTCTCGAAGCCCACATGGTCCTAGACATGGAGTACCGAGAGCGGGATCGACTTGAGCATGGCCCTGGAGGGCCCATATTTCTTCTTCGCCAATCTTGTCCTGTCAGCAGTAGCAGCTTCCATCACCACCGGCTTGGACTTGCTTCGGAGAAGACTCTTTCTCCATGAGGTAATTGGTCCAAGGTATCATGGTATGTGTCAGATTTGATCGTTATAACCTTCCTATATATGCATTAGGTTCCTTTCATTTCTGATGACTGCTCGGATATTACACTAATCCACTTGACCATTGTTGGGGTGATTGTTTGGGTCACTTAGCAAGCTTGTATTCATAGGTTTTGGTTAGCCACCAAAGGGGATTTGCAGAGCCATCATCCGCTCCCACCATCTTATCATATTTACATCTTATACCCTGCTCATCCATCCCATTCCCCTAGTCTGGCCATTAGGATGACCTTTGAGGGTTACACTTTGTCTTGTGGGAAGAAGGGGCTAAAGGCCCAGGGGGTAAAAGCAGCTGGTAAAAGATAAAATCTATAGGAAATAAAACCTAGAGATGCTTCCCTAGGGGATCCCCGAGAAGGAAATAAAAAGCCTCTCGATAAGAAACTAAAGGGACCCTAAGAAAAATAATAAAAAACAAGACCTAACCAAGAGGATGGGAGGTCTCATCACGAGCCGACCCATTATGTTCATAGGTATCCAGCGGTATGACATTGCCACTATATGGTCACTAAGCCAGGGCAGTGACCTTTGGTTGCATGGCCAAAGGAAAGGGGATCTCATCACGAGCCAGCCTTATCATTTCTGCGAAGATACTAGTGGGTAACACTGTCAGCTCTGGCCACCAAGCCAAGGCAGTGTCGACTAGTCAGACCGTGAATTAAAAAAGAAATAAAAGAAATAAAAGAAAAATAAAGGCAAAAAGGGCTTGGAAAAAAATGCATCCATGACAGGTACAGGTCGCCTCCTACAAAGGCACCCACAGACAACACCTTCCCTTGGTCTTACTATGAATGGACATCCCTAAAAAAACATATCACCTCATAAAACATGGCTCGAATGATCTTCTGAGGAAACTTTCCATCTCTTGTGGGTATTAGCCCAATAGGTTGTTCTGTCGGTTTCCTTAGCTTTGTATAGTAGATCTGTGTAATATCTTTGAGCTCTTAGATGATATGTTAGGGATTTCATGCATATATTTGATAACTTTAATGATGAGATATGATTTACATTGCTATGATCTCTAGGACTGATGAGCCCATGCAGGGCGTAGTCTTTGATGTGCAGGACCATACCCGGCGGACAGGTACCAGTGGACCGGTACACATGGGGATATGATTAGTTCGGACCTCCATGGGGCTGAAGAGCCCACCAGATGGTTGTTGGGATGGCAGAGGAAGGACAATGTTGAGATGAACCCTTGCATGAAGAAGAAGATGGACGTCCTCACCGAGGATACTTTGGCAGAGCCCGGCCTAGGGAAATCACCCACTGCAGATGAGATGATGACCTTTGATGGACAAGACACCACCCAGGACAGACTGGACGTTTTCTGGAGCAGGTGGCAGTGTGCTGGGCTTATTTGGCACATGTGGCAGGTTGCAGGAGCCCCAAGGGGGCCAACGTTTTGCTCCTTAGATGCTGATTTTGCCCAAAAAGGGCCAACGTTTCCCTCAGAGGGGCCTGACGTCTCCCATTTAGCTCATATTTTTGACATTTTAGCATTTAATGTGACAAATAATGTAATAATGTTAATTTAGCCTTGTCGACTATTTTTAATGACCTATTTTGTAATTAGAGGTCATTTGGATGATATAAATTGAGGACGTTGAGCCTCATTTTGAAGAACACAACTCACTCTCTTGTGAGAGACTTATTTTTAGTCTTTTATCTTGTTATTGGCTCTTGGAGTTGAGGTGCTACACTTGGGAGGATTATCTTTGGCATGCATATGGTGTTTTTATCATTGGAAGGTGTTACAACTAGGGTTTGATAAGGTCATCATTGATTTGTAAGTGTTTTTCTCATACAAAACTTCTTGATTGAATGGTTGTAGTTTAAAATTCTTACATGTATAGTTACATTGTTATTTTATTGCTTAATCATTAAAACCCTAGGGACCAAGCACACAAGTAGGTTATTGCTTCATGTCCCCATGATAAAAACTTGTTTAGCCATTTGATTTAGAAGGATATAGCCTAGCCATTTCTACACTAGTTCTTCTTTTTCTGAGTTAGATTTGGAATATAAGTTGAAGAAGGAAGACGTCCTAGGCCTAACTTAGTTTACACCTAGGTTTTTGACCTTTTAGGGTTTGAAGAGCCTTGGCTCTACAACACTTTTCAGCCCTAGATTTATATTTTAAAGCTAGTCATTTTTGCCAAAGAGTCTTAAGGAAAGAGGGAGGAGCATGAGGCCTAGCTTAAGCTACACCGGAATGAGCCTCCTCCCATCAGGGTTTTGACTTGGTGGCCCTGCCATTGCAGCACCATTAAGCCTAACTCTCCCGTCCTTAGGTTTAAATCTTCTCAAGCCTTTAGCTCTCTCTCTTTGACTCCATTTACCCAAGGCACTAGTCTAAAATTGCAACGTTGAGTCTTTAGTGTAAAAACAACCCTTTTCAAAACTCTTAAATTGAAACCCTAACTAACCCTAGCGATTTACTAACCCTAACTAGCTGATGACGTCTTGCCTCTTTTTAACCTTTTCTTGGTTCTAAAGTTGCGGCTAGGTCATCCAAGGATAGGCTTTGAGTTGTTGATCACTTTCATTGGCTTAGTTAGAAAAATTTTCTTCTCTTTGTCTATCAAAACTAACCTAGATTAGGGCTGACGTCACCCTTTGTAGCATAGTGACGCAGCAGCAACAATATTTATGTATGAGCACATTTATTTGTGATAATATAAAGATTAATTTTATACATTGAATGCCAATATATTTTTGTATTTATTGAAGAAGTGATATTATAATCCATTGCCTTTGTTGCAATCATTGACTTCATCAATAATTACATTTATTATTGCTCATGTGTATGTATTAAAGATAGTCATTAACAATTTGAAGTATTAACCACTGTTTGCACGTTTTAGTTTTATTTTCCTTATCTCGCAAACAGGTGCCTTTTCAGTGGAATTCCTTCTCTTTGACTATCCATTTGGCAGTAATCTGTGAAGGGAAAGGTTACCTTAACCTTTGAGCCTTAAACCCCTGATCCTTTTCCTTCAATACCCCAGATTACTAGGGACGTCTCCCTTGGGATTAGCCACCCTGAATAGAAAGAGGTCCCCATCGAGGTGACAGTGGGTGGGGAAGCTCCTGTTACACTAGTTTGACTCCTGCACTTCAAGCTGCTTAACCTATCCTACAAACTGAGAGATAACACATCCAATTGGTGCTAGAACTCCAGGGAGTTGGTGCTTTCCTCTAGTTGGTGTTAGAGAAACCAGGGAGTTGGTGCTTCCTTCTAGTCAGTGCTAGAGAAACGAGAGAGTAGGTGCTCTCAGCAAGTAACATCTTGTAAAATAGAGGTTGCAGCCTCATTATGAGTTGGTTCTCATATGTATGATAATGTAAATAATGTAAGGATTACTTATCATATAAAGAAGAAGAGGTTTTTACCCCTTATGGGTTTCCTCAAGAAATATCTGTCTCTGTGTATCTCATATGTGTGACTGATGTTGAATGTGCTATTACTTATTTCCCTGAATTATTGTGATTATCATTGAGTGCTTTGTAAAGAGTTAAAATAAGCATAATTGTTTAAGAACGGCAACAACTGATTCACCCCCCCTCTCAGTTGTCCAACAATTGGTATCAGAACCAGCCCCTTTTATCTATGGGCAAATCCTAGAGCTTAAGCATGTCAAGCCATGAAGTAAATTCAACTAATAAGGCCCCTCTGTTCAATGGAACATACTTTGTCTTCTAGAAAGTTAGAATGAGAACCTACATAATGGATTTAGGTGCAGATGTCTGGGATGTGGTAGACACTGGTTATGTAAAGCTAGTTGTACTAGCTAATAAGGATGAAAAGCTAGAATTTAGCTTCAATGCTAAGGCTATGAATGCTATCTTGAGTGAGCTTGCAGAAGCAGAATTCGTAAAAGTTATGCACCTAGGAACTGCCAAAGAAATGTGGGACAATCTCATTAGCAATTATGAAGGTAATGAAAAGGTAAAGGATGCCAAGCTTCAAACCTACAGAATATATTTTGAACAACTGAAGATGAAGGAATATGAAACTATTGGAAAATACTTTCTGAGAGTAGAAGAAATGGTAAATGAAATGAAAGCACTTGGTGAAAAAATTGAGGAACCTTCTTTAGTTCAGAAAATCTTGAGATCTCTCCCAGATAGGGTCAACCCAAAGGTCTCTGCTATAGAAGAACTTAATGATCTAAAAACCTTGGAGTTTGATCAACTTCTAGGAACTTTGAATACATATGAAATGAGAATAGTTAAAGATAAACCCACCTCCAGAGAAGCATCATTTAAAGCAGACAGGAATGAGGATTCTGAGCCCGATGAAATTGAAGAAAAATTTGTGAAGAGACTGAAGAAGGGACCAGGAAAATACAAAGGTAAACTACCTTTCAAATGTTTCAACTGTGGTAGGATAGTTCATTTTGAAAATAAATGTCCCCACAAAGGAAAGGACCAGACATGTGATGATGAGGAGAAGTGCAAACACATAAATTTCTTTAAAGAGAATAACTTTAAGAAGAAAAGTCTTTGCGTAAACAATGATGATGATCCTTCAGATGATGAAGACAATGACTCCTCTATTGAATATAAACTAAATGACTTCATACTTATGGCCAAAGAGTATTATGATAATAAAAACACAAGGAGTGATGTTAATGAAGAAGAAGTTGTGGTTGACATGGAAGGAGAACTAATCAGTGCACTAGAAGAGATTGATAGACTAAGAATCAAGAACAGAAAGCAAAGATAATTTCTGATACAATTCGAGAAAGATAGTAAATAACGTGATGATGACCTTGTACCACTAAAAGTAGAATTAGAAGAGGCAAAGAAAATCAAAGACATTCTGAAATGATAACTATCAGAGAAGAAGGCAAGATGTGAAGCATTAGAACAAGAAGTAGTGAAAACTAGGAAAGAGATGGAGAAGTTTCAAGCCTTATATAATCAGAATCTGTCAAGTATCAAAGCCTCAGAAGGATCAACCACCATTCTGAATCAGAAAAGGAATCCAAATTTGAAAACTGGTTTGGGTTATGAAGAAGGATCAAGTAGTGGCAAGCCAAGAAATGAAGAACCCATCAAGTTTGTCAAATGTACAACCAATGACAAAAACAAACCTGCAGAAACAAAGGAAGACAATTAGAAGCCCAGGACGAGTAAGGAAAAAGGTGCCAGGAATGAATCTGTAGAACAAAGAAATAATGCGTTCCCTGCTAAAAGATGTCATCAACATGGAAGAAATCGATTTGCTCAAAGAAGACAACCATTTTCCAGGTACAAAGAATTTTTCTATGAGTATTGTTTCTACTGTTCTAACTTTGGTCACAAAGCTATAAATTGTTCCTTAAGAATTAGACATGAGCAATTAATATTTCAAAGGGATAAATACTTGCCACAACAAAGAATGATTTAGCCAAGTAACAAACCTTCACAGATTGAAAATTGCCAAATAAAGTCTAGGGACATGCAACTAAGGAGGTCAATAAATAATCAACATTCAATGAGTAGACAACGCAACAATAATAAGTTTGACCTATTGAACAATGAGATTGAATGATACATCTTTCATAACTATGGACATAAATATGTTGACTGTTGATTAAAGAACTATGAACCAGATTTGAATTCCCTTGTTGAAAATGTCAAGTTTTGGAAGAAGAAAGAAAGTGATAAGTGTGGATTAGTGTTGTCAGCTCAAATAAAAATGAACCCTTGGTACATAGATAGTGGATTCTCCAAACATATGATGGGAGACAAAGGTAAGTTTTTGTCTCTAAGTGAAAGCAAATCAGGAAACGTAACCTTTGGAAATGATGCTCTAGGTAAAATAAAGGGTAAAGGGATGGTGAGTTTAAGTAATGGAAAAGGAAAATCCAAAGATGTTCTACTTGTAGATGGGCTAAAACATAATCTACTCAGTGTAAGTCAAATGTGTGATAGAGGATGTGAAGTGGTGTTCACGTCCAAGGACTGCAAGATAAAGTCTGTAAACTCAGGACAAGTGGTGGCCAAAGGCATAAGGACAAAAAATAATGTATATGTGCGGAAAGAAAATAGAGAATAATGTCATCTAAGTAAACATGATGAAAGATGGTTATGGCATAGGATAATTGGACATCTAAACTTTGACCACTTAATTAAACTCAGAAATCTCGAGGCAGCAAAAGATCTTCTGAGAATATCAAAGCCCCAAGATTTAATGTGAAAACCTTGCCAAGTAGGAAATCTAAACAGGACACAGTTTAAGTCCAAGAGCTTTACTTCAATAGAGAAACCACTCCAACTAGTCCATATAGATTTATGTGGGCCATCAAGACAGGAAGGCACATGGAAAGAAAACTAATTCATGTTGATTATTGATGATTACTCCAGACTTACTTGGGTTGCCTTTCTCAAAGAAAAAGCTGAAGCATTTGAGAAGTTTAAAATATTTAAGGCTTTAACTGAGACTCAAACAAGCAAGAGGTTAAAGGCAGTAAGATCAGACTGAGGAGGAGAGTTTATGTCAAGTGACTTCAAGGAATTCTATGATAAGCATGGGATCAAGAGAGAATACACAATCCCAAGAACTCCACAACAAAATGGAGTAGTTGAGAGGCAAAATAGAACAGTGCAAGAAATGGCCAGGTCAATGATGAATGAGAAGAACATTGGTCAAACCTACTGGGTAGAAGAAATACACACATCATTTTGTGTTCTTAACAAAGCCCACCTCATACCACAAAGTGACAAGACACCTTATGAACTGTGGTTTGGGAGACCTGCTTCAATTAAACACTTCAAAGTCTTTGGGAGTAAATGCTACATAAAGAATAATGATGAGAACCTTGGAAAATATGATGACAAGGCTGATGAAGGTATCTTCTTAGGGTATGCTACAAATAGTAAAGGATACAGATGCTATAATAAGAGGCTGCATAAAATGGTTGGTTGTATTGACGTAAAAGTTGATGAAGGAATCCCAACAAGAGAGGTGTACAGTAATGAGTCTTCTACAGAAGACGCAACTAAAGCCGAAGATGAATAGGTCCAAGAATTAGAAAACGAAGAATCTGAATCAGATGAAGACACAGACATTCAGACAGACTCAAATCAGAAGACAACATCAAATTCCTCCTCCAGAATCACTCAAAAGAATCATCCTGCAAGTCAGATAATTGGTGAAAAAGACAAAGGTGTACAAACGAGGAGAAAGATAATAAAAAAAACCGAACAATCACATATAGATTTCATATCCATGCTGGAACCCAAGAATTTTAATGAAGCTAGCAAAAATGAACATTGGGTTAAAGCAATGAATGACGAACTTGATCAGATTGAGAAAAACAATACATGGGAGATGGTTCCTAGACCGGAAGGTAAAAATATCATTGGTTCCAAATGGATCTTTAAGAATAAGTTGAATGAGCAGGGACAAGTTGCCAGGAACAGAGCAATATTGGTCTGTAAAGGCTATGCTCAAATAGAAGGACTGGATTTTGATGAAACATTTGTGCCCGTAGCAAGGTTGGAAGCTATCAGAATATTTCTTGACTATGCTTGTCATAAAAGGTTTAAAGTCTATCAAATGGATGTCAAGTCAACGTTTCTAAATGGATGTTTAAATGAAGAAGTCTACATGGAACAACTAGAGGGTTTTGAACTGTCTGATAACCCTGACTTAGTATGCAAGATGAAGAAATTTTTATATGGGTTAAAATAAGCTCCTCATGCCTGGCAGTATCTCAAAGACAAAGGGTTCAAGAGAGGAATAGTTTACAACAATCTATATATAAAAACAGAGGGTGATTATTTTCTCATTGTGTTGGTCTATGTAGATGACATCATCTTCGGATGTAATAAGGATTCATTGGTAAAATGGTTTGCTTCTTCCATGGAGTCTGAGTTTGAAATGTCTATGATAGGTGAACTGTCATTTTTTCTTGGTCTGCAAATTACTTAGAGGTTTGAAGGGATGTTCATTTCTCAAGAAAAATATCTAATAGAAATGTTGAAAAGGTTTCAAATGGAAGATTCTAAACCTGTGGGCACACCTATGGTTACTGGATGCAAATTAAGTAAGGATGATAACTCACCTGATGTTGATCAAAGCTCATATAGGTCAATGATAGGTAGCCTGTTGTATATCACAACATCTCACCTAGACATAATGCATGTTGTTGGAATGGTAGGAAGATATCAGTCTGCACCTAAACAGAATCATTTGCTAGTGTCAAAAGGATATTCAAATATTTGAAAGAAATAATGACTTATGTTCTATGGTATCCCAGAAATTAGAATTTTCAGTTAACTACCTATTCAGATGCAGATTGGGCAAACTGTGTTGATTAGAGAAAAAGCACTAGTGGAGGAGCATTCTTCCCGGGTGACTCATTAGTAGCATGGCTCAGTAAAAAACAAGGTTCCATTTCCTTATTAACTAAAGAGGCAGAGTACATTATTGTTGCTACCTGTTGCACTAAGGTATTATGGATGATTCAGACACTTGAAGACTTGGAGGTAAAATATGCAGCACCGATCCCAATTCATTGTGACAACACTAGTTCCATTAGTGTGTCTAAGAATCCTGTACTCCACTCCAAGACCAAGCATATTACCATAAAATACCATTTTCTGAGAGAGCAGGTCACTAATCAGGTTGTTCAGGTCCATTACATTCCAACCACAGAACAAATTACAGACATCTTTACTAAACCCCTAGCCAAGACACCATTTGAATATCTCCTACAGAAGTTGGGTGTCATCCCGTATCACACTTAAGAGAGTCCATCCTATTAAGGGGATCTTTGTATTGATTGAATATCTGATACCTCCTAAAAATACTGCAACAGCTCAAGGGGAGCATGTTTTCTTTGACATTGATGTCAAAGGGAGAGAAAAGGAGTGGTCCGGACCGTATGCTACAGGTGGATGTCCAAACAGATTAGAACAGTCATTCAGGGTTTCCATCAATGCCAATGGGGGATATTGTTGGCATGTTTTCAGGGAGATGTGCTTGTCATTGATGGCAAGATTAGAGTAAGCTCAGAAGAGATAGTCCAGAGGTGCACGAAGAGTGCAAGAGTGTGCTTGTTTATTTGATGACAAACAGGCAGGCAAAGAAGATCAACAATGCAGGGATAATGACATGAAAAATCAGAATCATAAACTCCATTTCGTAGTTTCGGATACCGAGAAATTGAGAAGTCAAGAGTTGAGACTCTTCAACACAGGAGTCCTGGAGTTGCGAAATCCGAAATCCCGAAATCCCAAAAGAGGCACATCAATAAGAATTTTGCAGACTGGGAAATAACTCCATTTCGGAGTTTTAGATACCGGGAGATTGAGAAGTCAAGAGTTGAGACTCTTCAACATAGGAGTCCCAGAGTTGTGAAATCCGGAATCCCGAAATCTCGAAATAGGCACATAAACGAAGAGTTTCACAAACTGGGAAATAAGTTCATTTCGGAGTTTCGGATACCGGGAGTTGGAAGAGTCAAGACTCTTTATCATCAGGAGTCCCGGAATCGTGAAATGTGAAATGCCGAAATCCTGGAAGAAGGAGGACGATTTTGGATACCGGGAGTTGGGGACGTCAAGAACTCTTACTATAGGAATCCTGAAGTTGCGAAATGCAAAATCGTGAAATATCAAAGACTCCATACCGAAGGTTTGGATACCGAGAGTTGGAGATGTCAAGGACTCTGACGTCAAGAATGTCGAAATCGCAATGTGTGAAATCACGAAGAGATCTGGACCGTCGAATCATCTAAGGTGTGGACCATTGATCTGACTCCATTCAGAGCTTCGGATACTGGGAGTTGGAAGAGTCAAGTGACAAGACTCTTCATCGCAAGAATCGTGAAAGGCCGAAATACGAAATGCCAAAATGATCAGAGCTAGTGCAACCAAGCTCCATTTCGGAGCTTCAGATACCGAGACACGGAGCATCAAGAAACTCTCACATCAAGAATACCGAAATCGCGATATGTGAAACCGCGAAGTGATCTGGGCCGATAGATCCATGAGGTGAATGTGGCAGACCATCTCAGAAAGGACAGGTGGAAGACTATGACATGTGGCATGATCAGACAATGACAAGTGTCAAGTTGTTTTGGCATCTTAGGCCACTGGAATTCACAATTCTGAGTGACACGTGGTAGCCACTCGGGTCACGAAACATCATCGAGTGACACAAGACTGATGTCACTATGGGAGTTTTTTCTTCGGGAGTTTTAACTCCATCACTCCCCCAAAGTCGTGAAGGATGAAGTCCCGGGGCAGAGGATAGTCATCCGATCACCACGGATTCTGGACCGTTGATCTGGATATCGAAGAGCTATAGAGAAGAGCTTGAATCGACAAGCTCCATTTCAGAATTTTGGGGACCAGAACTTGGAGAGTCGAGATACCTTGCAAAAAGAATTCGCGACATGCGAAATCACGAAATGTCGAATGCCGAAATGTCGAAATGGAAAAATGAACGTAAGATTCAATGAAGTCAATTCAACGGTATAGATGAATTTGAATAAGATTGGAGGGATACTATTGCACTTCAAAATGTAACTGCTAAAATGACTCATAGTGTCTGTCAGAGGACTCGAAGAGGAAATTGACATATAGATCTAACTGCCAGAGAAGTTGAAGAGTTGTGATGATGATCAGGTAGAGCACTTGACATGGAGAGAGCATGAAGAAGGTGCACAGAGACTATAAGTATGCAAAACAAAGAAGAGATGGGGTGTTGTTGTTGTGGCTGCTGGGTGTGATTGAGGTGTGAATAAGGAGGCAGAGCGCAGTAGTAAAAATGTACAGAAGGGAAATAGTGCATTGAAGGGACATGGTTCAAAGAGCATAAAAGGAGAAAGAACAGAAACTGCAAGGAGGGTGCAAAAGACACTAATGCAGACAGTGCAGCGCAATGTAGCGGAACAGTGATGAGACTGGTAAGCCATTGAAGAACTTTATATCACTGTAATAAGTCATAATAACAAAGATTTATATTTCAGGGTGGTAGGGAGGTGCTAGGGAGGACTGTTTTCCTCAGAGGATCAAGTGTGTGATTGAACACAGGGAGTTGTAGCTTCCATCTGGTTGCAGCCAAAAAAACCAGGGTGGCAGGGTGGTGCAAGGGAGAACTGGTGTTCTCTGTTTTACAGGTTGGTACCTGTATGATTGGAAGTTGGTGCTTCCATCCAGTTGGTGCTGGAACTCCGGGGAGTTGGTGCTTCCCTCTAGTTGGTGCTAGAGAAACCAGGGAGTTGGTGCTTCCTTCTAGTTGGTGCTAGAGAAACCAGGGAGTTGGTGCTTCCTTCTAGTCGGTGCTAGAGAAACCAGAGAGTAGGTGCTCTCAACAAGTAGAATCTTGTAAAATAGAGGTTGCAGCCTCATTATGAGTTGGTGCTCATATGTATGATAATGTAAAGAATGTAAATATTACTTATCATATAAAGAAGAAGAGGTTTTTACCCCTTATGGGTTTCCTCAGGAAATATCTGTCTCTGTGTATCTCATATGTGTGACTGATGTTGAATGTGCTATTACTTATTTCCTTGAATTATTCTGATTATCATTGAGTGCTTTGTAAAGAGTTAAAATAAGCATAATTGTTTAAGCCTGACAACAACTGATTCACCCCCCCCTCTCAGTTGTCCAACAAGTTTCTGTTTCAATCTGAGAAACAATTATATTGGCTGAACTACCAAAGAAAGTATTCACCTGTTCAGGGTTTATGATGTCTACAAAGTTAGGGTATCTTGATGGTGGTGAAAAAGCAAAGGTTTTGTTGGTTAGTTTTATGGAAGGATTGAGTGGTCTTGCTTTCTGTCCCACTATTATTGATGCTTCAACTTTATTTTCTATAGTGCTCCCTATTTTAGTTTCTTCAGAGACTGCTTTAGCTCTTTGGGTTGAGCTAGCCCCTACTTTTAGGTATCGGTCTGCATATTTTATGAGTGGAGAGTTATTTCCCCCAAAAATGTCGAAAGGAACCTTGGTCGAAAGGTTTTACTTGGTTTTAATGTATATTCCTTGTGGGTCCCTAGGTATGTTCATGAAAGAAAACAAAAAGAAAAACTACCATTGGGTTTGGGGGAACCTGCTATAACAGATGCGCAGGTTCTTACCTATTGTATTAAAGTTCCCCCACCATCAAAATTATACTAAGGTTCATAAATGATTTATCTCCTAATTATTTCATACCTTGAGACAACTCCCCGACAATGACGCAAAAAATGATGGGTGTTCTATATGCACTAAATCCCTCAATTAAATTGTCAACCCGGGGTAAGTAAACTTAGAGTTGTAGCACTATATGTGCCAAGGAAGAAAATCTAGAGGAAGTATAATATAACTAAGGAGATGGTCTATCTGAGGGTTAATCTACTTAAGCAAAGACTATCAATGAGCAAACCCTATCAAGGAACTTGAACTATTTACCCTAAGCAACTTTTAAGCAATGGATCGAAGGATTGTTCCTAAAGAAGCAAATGAAAACCCTACTTTGAACAAGTTAACATATTTAATCTAATGAGAAACAACAAGTAATCTATTCAATCTATTCAACTTAATAAGAAACAACAACAACAAATTAATCTAATCAATCTATTCAAACCGATGAGCATCAACAAGTAAGCAAGTAAACAATCAAACAACTAACCTATTAAAACTTCTTCAGCAAGTAAACTAATAAAAACTATTCAGGAAGTAAACTCTATTGTTAAGATAAAACTCATAATCATTGTTAACTTGCAAAAGGATATCTTAACGTATTTAATTAAAAGAATCATGATAGTACTCACAGATTAATAAAAAACTATTCTTAATCTACAATAACAAGAAACTTCAAAGATGATGATTATGTCTTCTATACCTCATGACATCACGATGGAATCTAATGATTAGTGATAACTCAAGAGGGATAAATTCAATATTAACTTCTATGGAGAAATGAAAAGTATGAATCAAGAAATCTAACGAGAGCTTAGCCATCATAGAAGAAATATCAACAATCCTGAAAATCCATGTGATGTCTCAATTCATGCATCAATCATCGATGATAAGAAAACATTATTATTCTTAATTCAAATTCACTCTTATACTAACTTAAGTGAATTAACAAGATTACAAACTCGTAACTAAAAGATTAATTCAAATTCAACTTCTACTTAAAAATTGCTATTCAAATATAGAACTGAGATCTCATAAATTAAACTAAGCTAAATCCATTATTAAAAAACTCAGTTTGAAAATTAAAATGCTTGTAAAAAAAAAAACTACTTCTATCTTATCATACTACAACAAGATTGATAAGAAAAATAGATTCAGAAAAGCATGACTAAAACTGAGAATTAAATTAACAAAACTTGCAACTATCAATCCATCGAAACTTGTAAGAGAAACTTTGTACTCCGTGTTAATTGATACTCTATTCTAACTACTCTGTTTTAATCTATAGAAATTCAATTTATTATTTTAACACACAATTTGTGTTAGTAGCTTGCAAGACATTCACTAACAAATAAAAGAAACAACATATTAACAACTATCTCCTACAAGAAACCTGCAAAAAGGGAATTAAACGATTAAATGATGAACAACAAACACATAGTATTTAAAATGATAAAATACATATAACAGTAAATGATGTAAATGATTACACAACTGAAAGATGCAATCTATCTATCTAAGTATTCACCTAGACTACTGGTGGGCCCCCTAGCATGTCGTGGCTACTCCTCAACAACAAATCGTGAGCTAAATCAACACGGTTCTGGCATTAAATTAAAAAAACGTAGTCGAGAACAAGTTTGCAGAAATGTCTAAGTTACACAAAAAAATATATTCTAACAATTCTTAACACTTTGTCTGGCCACTACTCTGGTATTTATAATGATTACAATTCGAAAGTTCCACCACTGGAAGGTTCGACGTCCTCTAAAAATGGTAAATTCCATTAAATGCATGCTAACAGCCTTTAGCTTCTAGAAATTGTACCAGCCACTCAACGATTAGCACAACCTCTTAATCTAAGAAGTCAAGAGCTCAATAGTTGGAGGCCACAAGGGGGAACAAAACCCAGGTCGTTGATTTTCCCAACACAAGCCGCCAATATAGCAACCACCAACTTTCCCATGCTCCAAGTGCTGGATGCAGTGTCGGACGCAGTGTCAGATGAAGTACCAGATCAGGTGTTGGATGGAGTGTCGAACGAGCTACCAGATGGAAAATTGCATGGAAAATTCATCTTGTGACACATCGATCATGCATTAGATTCTTTTATACATTAAATCAAGTCGAATTTAACTCAACACCATCACAAAACATTAATTTCACATACCTATTGTAGATCCATGATGAATTGATACAAAATCCTTTGAAAACATATTCAAAATGGTTATTAATACATATAATATTGGTACAAAAAGGATTCAATCATCATCATAAAACAACCAAATCATGAGCCCAAGAACTGTGTTGTCCCAGATGATTGGAAATTTGCATTGTCTACCATAGAGAGCCTTGAAAAGGCTCATTTTAAAGTATTCATGATAGCAATTGTTGTAGGGAAATTCTACCAGTGGTAGGTATTCTTCCCATTTATTGGGCTGATGCATCACATGCATCCTCAACATGTCTTCCAATACTCATTTTAATCTCTCTGTCCTCCAATCCATTTGAGGGTGATAGGTTGTATTGAATAACAATTTAGTTCCAAAACTAGCAAAAAGAGATTTCCAAAATTCTTAGGTGAATTTTGTATCTCTATTATATATGATTTCCCTAGGAATCCCATTTATCCTAAATATTTATTTCATGAAAATATTCACAATATCTATTACCTTGCAAGTGGATTTTACTGGAATAAAGTGAGAAACCTTGATAAATTTTTTCACAACTACCATAATGACATCATTTTGTCTGGCTAATTTAGGTAATCTTGTGATAAATTCCATGGAGATAGTTTCCCATTTCCATTCTGGAATAGGTAGGAGATGCAACAACCTTGTTGGATGCTTTTTATCTACCTTATCCTATTGGGATTATAAAAATTTAGCTAAATAATCAACTATCTCCTGTTTCATACCTAGCTAATAAAATAGTTTCTTAGTGGTTGTGATAATTTTCTAAGAGCCGAGATGACCAATATATGGTCTTTTATGTAGTTCATCCGTGATGAACCTCTTCAGGTCGTCACAATTTGGGATATACAACTGACATTTTTAGGTCAACGAGCCATCATCCAACAATTGATACACCTCATACTTTAGCCCTATAGGCTCTTTCTCTAGATGTTCCTTTACAGTTTTGAAAAATTCATATATTTCTTGTGTAATTTTGACCCTTTCTTGGATGTCTAATTCACAGGTTCTTACAACTGCTAAGTGAATCACTTCCATGCTTCTACTGATGGAATCAACCACTCTATTTTCTTTTCCTTTGATGTGTTTGATTTCAAAGTCAAATTAACTAAGGAGAGCCATCCATCTATCTTGTCTAGCATTCAATTTGTGCTAGTCCAACAAATACCTCAGTCTAGTATGGTGTGTCATGAGTACAAATTTTCTACCTAGGATATAATGTATGGAAACTAATTCTAAGTCATGGGTCACATAATGCATTTCATGTTTATTCGATTTCTTGGATTCATAACAGATAACATGCCCTTATTGCATGATGACTCCTCTGAGTCCTTATTTGCAAGAATCTATGCACACAAGGAAATCCTTTTCTGGGTCTGCAATCTTCAACACAGGTGCATTGGTTAATAAATGTTTCAGCTGATGAAAACTTTCATCACACTCAGTTGTCCAAACAAATTTGAATCCCTTTTTCTGAAGGTAGGTGATTAGATAACCAATCTTCGAAAATCCCTTTACTAACCTTCTATAGTACCCTGTTAAGCCCATAAAGGATATGGTATCAATTACATATTTTGGTGTAGGCCAATCCATAATCAGGATCAACTGCCACTCCTTTGTCAGTGATGACATGGCCTAAGTAATGGACTTATTTTTGGAAAAAGTCATACTTACAAAACTTTACATAAATCTTGTGTTATCTCGGTACTTTAAGCACTAACTTGAGGTGTTCTTCATGGTCTTCCCTACTCTTGGAATATATTAGGAAAACATCAATGAAAAATAACAAAAATATGTTCAAAAACTTGTTGATCTCACTATTCATCAAGCACATGAAGGTGGTTGGTGCATTGGTAAGCCTAGATGGGGCCACCAAAAATTCATAGTGCCCATACCTTGTCCTAAAGGTTGTTTTGTGGATGTCTTCATCTTTAATCTAGACCTGATGGTATCCAAAGCTTAAGTTAATGTTGGAGAAAATTATAGAACCCCTTAATTGGTAAAATAAATCATCAATTCTCAACAAGGGATACTTATTCTTAATTGTCATTTTGTTGAGTTGTCCATAGTATATGCACAACATGAGTGTGCCATCCTTATTCTTTACAAACATTCTTATTCTTCACAAACAAGGTTGGTGCTCTCGAAGGAGACACACTAGGTTGAATATAACCCTTTTCCAACTAGGGATAATTTTAAGGGCTAAATTTCGCTCATGGGCTAATTTCTCAAGGTTTTTCCCAAATAAATATTCTCTATTCTAAAAATGATTCACCCAAATTCTATAGGATAGAATTATTTTACCTTAAAAATCGCCAAACATTTATACAATCTATACAAAATCCTTAGAAATTTGAATATTTTTACAAAAATATTGCCAAACATTTTATAGTTGGAATATGAAGGATTAGTATATTCGTCAAGGTTTATACATTTTAAAATAAATTTCCATCCATAAAATCATCCATGTTTCCAACATATCCTTCATTTGTAATTTGACCTCAACTAGATCTTGGGTACTCATGCTATAAGGTTCTCTAGACATTGGCACTTCTCTAGGTAAACATTCTATTGAGAAATCAATGTCTCTTCTTGGAGGTAGACCAATTACCTCTTCAATAAATACACACACACACACACACACACACACACACACACACACATATTCTCTCAATATAGGATGGTCCTCTAGGCTTGGTTTATGGTCCTCAAAAGAGTCCAATACTTGTATTGCATATAAAGGGCATCCTTTTTTGAAATACTTTTTCACTTGAAGGGATGATATTTGTGTCACTGAAACATGCTTTTGAATTCTATGTAGGTTCCTTCCCCTCCCTTCCTCATCTTCACACTCTAATTTTTTATTATAACAATCCAAATTGGATTTATGGGAATCCAACTAGTGCATGCCGATCAACTTGCCATAATATCCTAAAGGGAGTATGTTTAGGGTTTCTTGGGTATAAAACCCATTCATAATGAATTGGAATGATAGTATCACCTTTGTTACCTTCCTCTTTGTTCCAATGTCCAACGACACCAGCCATGGTTTAGCATGTTTCACTTGTTGTAATTTAAATTTTTCAATAGTTTGAGGGGAAACATAACTCAAATTAGAACCAAGGTCAATTGGAATAGAAAAAATATGGTTAGCAATCATACCTTCCATTTCCACCACTGAGGCTTGGTGGCCTTCTTTTCTATTATCCAAGGCTACATGAATATGTGGCATGATACTAACGACATCATTAACTTTGGTAGCCTCCTGAACATTGTGGAATCTCGTACTATATGCTTTTCTATGAGGGTAGTCCCTTAGTAGATGTTTTTCTCCACATTCCCAACATTTCAATGGTTCTCTCTTGGTAGTATCAGTCATTCCCGATGATGATCCAATGGTTTTTTCTCCACTATGAGATGGAATTTTTTGTTTATTCACACTCCTAGTGGGAAATCTCATCTTATAATTCTTCCCATAATTTTTAAACTTTGAGGGTTTAACTCCCTTCTTCTAGAATCCTAGTTTCCCTTTATTATTCCAATCCTTGGGGTATTCTTCCTTGTGGTTGAATTGTTCATAGAAGTACCTAGCCTTCTAAATAGCATATTCCAAGGTCTTAGGCTCACCAAACTCAATTATGTTCCACAAGGATTGAGGAAACCCACTAAGTAAATATTTCATATTCATCCTTTCTTCCTTTATATCAGGAACATACTGGATCATCTCCAAACACTTGTTGATGTATTCATCTATGGTGAGATTTCCTAGTTTGATTTCATAGAAAGCCTTAGTCTTGTTATCATAGTAACTTTTAGACAAGTACTTTCTCTTGAATTATTTTTTGAATTTTTCCTAAGATATCTCCTTCTCATGGATTCCCTTCACATTTCTAAGGTCCTCCCAACAAATATAAGCCTTCCCATTCAAGTTAAATATGGCTATTTGGGCCTTTAAGTTTTCAGAATAGTTATGAACTCTGAAGTAGTTATTTAGACCAAGTATCCAATATTTTGCTTCTTCCCCCTTTTTCATTTCGCCATCAAAAGTGCGTGGTATGGCTTTCTTAAATTTTTGAGGGTCACCTCCCTTGGAGTTATTCCTCCTCTTTTTTTTCTTCTAAGTATGTGAACTAGTCTCACTATTGGATAGTTCCTTGGAGATTTTTCCTCCTTCACTAGAGGATTATTCAGATGAGTCTTTGGATTTAGCATGCCTCTTGTCTCCATGTTGGGCCTTCTTGGGAGTTCTTCTTCTTTCATTGATTCTTTCATGACCATGAATTTGTATCTCAAGTAGACTCTGAGTTTTCTTAGGATGATGTTTTTCCACATTACCCATTTTTGGCCCGTGCTACAACTACCTCTGTATATCTGACATACTTTTCAACAATATTGCATTTATTTCAGTTTTCTTTTCTTGTTCTTTCATAAGCCTTTAATTATCGGCCTTAAATATTTGTAGCTCTACCATGAGACTTATTATGGTTTTAGCCAAGGATGGAGGAGTTTCTACCACTCTCCTTTCATCAGAATCTTCTTCTCTGTAATGGGATCCTTCTCCCATTTCATGATATGTCACTATCCTTTACTCTTATGGCTCTTCCTAGAAATCCATTGACTAGTTAAGTGTTGATAATCAACATTTTCTATTAGTTACTTATCCATTAGATCATGGACAATGTATAAAATAAAATTATATAAGATGAATTCAACGTTATTATTTAGCATATAACAACTTACAATTCATATTTAAACATGTAAAAACAACATAATGTCTCATCCCTCTTTTCAGTAATAGAATTTAAATAAAATCTCATAGATGGTGATGAAAAAGCATCATCAGTCTTGAGCTTTGGCTATTTTTTGTTTACCCAATGAAGAATTCGTTGAATTTCAAATGCTAGGTAAAATAGTGACTCATGGACCATTAGATCAAAATATTGATCAAGATTCAATGTTGGATCACAACATTCTTGATCAAATCAGAAGTAAGATAAGATATAATTGTGATTGTTTATCATGATCGGATCAATGATACACATCTTTTGGCATAGTGGAAATAATCATGCATCACATGTATAGATCGACAATTTAGATCAAAAGTGTGCACTAAAGTAACACGAGAGTCAACATAGAGTTACCCTGCACTGATGGTATCGTAAATCCCACTAAGGGACACGTGTTGGTTACTACGCCATAATGACACTCTTGTTGGTGGTTTCATTACTACCTCCTGACCTCCTGCTATACTAAGGAAAAATACCACTTGGTAACAAGTGGTAAAGAACTCAAAGGAGTAAGCGCTTGGTTGTAGGGCTTGATTTTATGGGAAAGAGACTAGTGTCTTGCCTATAATATTGTGAAATCGACCTTTTTTTCCATTTGATAAGGTAGGGTAGGGTGCCCTCCCCCTTAAAAGTTATGTAAAAAAAATTATTCAACTCTTTCACTAGCCCAAGTACACAATGTGTTGTAGCCTCACTTTGATACCACTCTGTAACACACCCAACCCCCTAAGTATCCTTTTAAGGGATGGGGCATTGAAATTTTCTCTTTCCTAAACTAACTCAAAAAATATTCCCAAGTGTACCATCATCTTCTTCTTTTTGAGAGCTTTCCAACAACTATAACCATGCTCAAATCTAAGTTCAGGTTCAAAATTTATAGCCTCTCAAAGTTTTTGACCCTTCATTGATCAACAACTAGGTCACTACCACATGGAATCCACATGGAAAGTTATTACTCATGCCAACTAGCATGGCAGTGACACATTAGATTCATAGGTCTGATCCTTATGCCCACCTTTCATCATCGTTAGGAATTTGTATTTTGTAGTTCACTCCCATTAGTGAAAATTCTGATGAAGATACACTGAAGTGAACCTTCCCCAAATCCTATGTCTCTTAGATCTTGATATTTGTAGTTTAGAGTACGTCGAATATATCAATTGCCATGGAGGTTAACACCCGGATCCTAAACCTTACACGATACATGGATGTGACCCATGATATATACGATGGAGGTTTCACCTCATCCCTTGTAATGATCCCAAGCCAAATTCTTTCTTGGAATCACTAACTACTACTAATTTATTGAGTTTTTAAGTGCATACAAGATTCATCAACACATGGAGATCACAATATATTCAAGATGTAGAAGCACAAGCAAAGATCTGACC
>ML777045.1:96348-131310 GCA_009831015.1 Picea engelmannii
TGCTACAAAATTCTCCCGACAATACAAAATGAGCCTCCAAAGGCTGGATATACAATGAAGACTAAATCAAGCAGATCTGAGCCGTACTAATGCTCAACCTCCAAGCTGGAAAGTGCCACGTCCTGCTAGAATGTTGAAGCCCTAAATAATTCTGCCCTGCTACTAAAAGTGTCCAATCATCCCGAGAAATATGCCAAATGATAGATCGGGCAACTGCAAGGAAAACCCAGATGTTCAAATTCCCAAATCCACTCTCAAACTCCGTAGATCTGAATTCTCCACTGAATGGTGTGCCCCACTAGATGACTGAAAACCTAGTTGGTTTGACCCTGATGAAGGAGATCTCCAAATGATCTGAAACTCTCCAAGAATATAGATCGGGTGATGGTAAGAAAAACCCAGGTGCCCGAATCTCCAAGATCCCTCTCAATTGCTGTAGATCTGAAATCTCCACTGAATGGTGCGCCCCATTGGATGACTGAAACCCTACCAGGTTCGTCCCTGATGAAGGAGGCCTCCAAATGCTCTAAAACTCTCCAAGAATATAGATCGGACTATGAGAATCCCGTGGGAGAAGTTTTGGGCTCAGATCTCAAGAATAACTCCCTAGATATGAGTTTTACTGAATCACAGGATGTCCCCTACGGCTCCCAAACGTCCCAATCTATAGACAAATGTAGAATGATGATAACCCTCCAGAAAATCCCTCAAACTAATGTTCCTTCCCCTTCTGAAGTGCTAGATGGAGATGGGCTAAGACTAGAATGGTGTGGAGGAGTCTTTCATCCCCGATACCAAGCTGTGGAACAAGGTGAGTGGATATTTCACCACTGAGTTTCTCACAAGGGTTTGTACAGCAAAACCCCCAAACTAAATGCTCAAGAGCAATAGCCAATGCTAATCCAAAACCAGAATGAGTAATAGGTGCACCCTAGCCTCTTACTTATACTTTTCCTTCTAATTCTCTGTTGAGTTAGGTTAACTCCCAGGGTTAATCTTCTATTCCTCTGTTGAGTTATCTTTTACTCCTTTCCTTTTCCTTTCTTAAGTCAACTTAAAAATATAACTTTTAACTTCTTGACTTTTTCCCCCCTTTAGTGTGAGACTATGACCTAGTGGGGGTGCCTAGGCCACTGAGTCTCCTCATTACCTCTCTAAGAGGTGGGGGACATTACATCCCTCCACCGATAAATTGTTGTCATTAATCTCGACTCCCATCGTCGTCATTGATTACTCTGTTGTCGTCAACATTTCTTGGTCAAATGTTACCTTACCAACCTCCCATATTCCCAATGATGACACATATGGATCCAACGGTCCAAATATCATCATCAAATCTCCAACGAGATCAATGATTTTCATTGTCCTTCCTCTCCGGACCCTCGTCAACCAATCAACAACTAACACTTGTCATCTTAGGGACACTTTCGCACCCTTGTTGGAATGTCACATCATTCATGACATCATCATCCTCACTCCTCTTTTGAAAAAGTCTCACAAGAGATCAATGACATATATTCCTCTCTCCCAATGGTAGATCAATGGTTCTTGTCATGTCGTCGATGTCTTTGTCATTGCCGACCTTCTTGGCCAACACATGACCTTACTAGTATTTGAACTCTGACGAATGACCCATATCTTCTCATATTTTCCCCTACATATGACAAATCCTCTTAACATGTGGTGTCATCTCTATGTGAAATGTGGCACCATCGCCACCTAAAATGTGGAATTCAAATTTCACATAGAAGGTTCACCTAAAGGTTCCAAATCAGTATGCCACATGGTACCTTCTAGGATAGACACATGGCATCCTCCACATCATCCACGCAATCTGTTAATAATCAAATATCAATATAGCATAGAAAAACCTTAGAATAAGTACTCAACTCTTTGCAAACAAGATAAATTCAGATAATAAGCCTCTTCTATGGGGATACCTCCTTATGCCCACATAAATGTACAAACACAAGATGATTCCAAATGCAAACTATGTCCTTGGTATATATAGGAGACTAGGAGGTATAGTTACAACTAATGGACTAAAGCTGACATAAATAAAATAACATTACTAATGTAATATGCCCCAATTAAGGGGTAGGGCTTAACATGCCCCTCCCCTTGAGACAAGTGTTGTCCACAATGCTTGAGTAACTTTGGATGCTTCTATATAAAAGACTCATCTTCCCAAGTGGAATCTTCAGCCGATAGTTTCCTCCATTTAATGAGATAATCTGAAATGGATCTATGCCTCAGCTGGAAAATTCTTGTGTCAGTGATGGCTTCAGGCTCCAATATGATTTTTCCTTCCTCGTCAAATTCTGGAAATATAGTTTGAACTGGGATCTTGTCACCTATAACCTTCTTTAAGCATGAAACATGGAAAACTGGGTGTACTTGTGAAGATGCAGGCAACTCCAATTTGTATGCCATAGTACCAATCTTTTGCAACACCTTCTAATGGCCATAGTACTTTGGTGATAATTTTTTTTCCTTCTTGGCTTGCTTGAAGGACATCTGTTTGTATGGTTGTAGTCTTAAAAAAACCCAATATCCTACTTCAAAACTTCTTTCACTATGATGTTGATATGCTTATTGTTTCATGTGATTATGTGCCATGGTTAGGTTGTCCTTTAGTATTTGGAGACCTTGTTGTTGATGATCGATGTGATCTTCCACTGCTTGAACCTTCGATTTTTCTTTTAGAGAATAAGTGATGGAAGGAGGGTGGTATCCATAGAGTTCCATAAATGGTGTCATTTTTGTTGTAGTATGAAAGGAATTGTTATACCACCATTCTGCCAAGGGTAACCATTTGAACCATTGTGTTTTTTTATCAGAGACAAAGAAACAAAGGTAGCCTTCGAGACATTTGTTCACTATCTCAGTTTTTCCATCAGATTGAGGATGAAAGGATGAGCTATGAGCCAATTGAGTACCCCAAAAAGAAAATAATTCTATCCAAAAATGTCCAGTGAAGATGGGATCTCTATCAATTACAATAATATTTGGGCTACCATGTAGCTTTTGAACTATCTCCATGACTGCGGTGGAAACTGTACTGGATTTGAAGGGATGAGAGAGTGCACAAAAATGTGCGTACTTTGTGAGTCTATCAACAATCACCATGATGAAACTATTTCCTTCAGACTTCAGTAACCCTGTGATGAAATCCATGGAAATCGCCTCCCAACACTGACTTGGGATGGCTAATGGTTGTAAAAGACCTGGGGTCTTAATTGTTTCCACCTTATTTTGTTGGAAAACCAAACATTCTGCCACAAACCTTTGAACATCTATTTTAAGGACATCCTAAAAAAAATCCTTATTGACCCTATGGTAGGTTTTCAAAAATCCTGAGTGCCCTCCTACTGGAGAGGTGTGAAATTCCAATAGTACCTTTTGTTCGAGTTGGGAGTTATTACATAAATATAAGATATCTTTGTACCATAGTGAATTATTTTTCCATGTAAATGTATCTGATGCACTAGGATCCTGCTACAACCTTTGAATGAGAGTCCACACTTTTTCGTCATTATTCCATTCATCCCTTGCTTCTATTATCCAATCAGGTTGGATGATCGAGATAACACGAAGAAAGGCCTCAACATATTCATCCTTTCTTGAGTGTGCATCTGCCACAACATTTTGATTCCCTTTTTTATAAATGATTTCAAAATCATAACCCAATATCTTGGTTACCTATTTTTGTTGTTCTTTTGACGACAGTGTTTGTTCCAAGAAGTATTTAAGACTATCGTGATATATTTTGACCTTGAAGTGCCTACCTATTAGGTAAGGACGCCATTTCTTCAATGCATGTAGTATTGTCATCATTTCATTCTCATAAATGGGTTTGTGTAAGTCCTTTCCCTTGAGTGTTCGACTTTCAAAATCCAGGGGCCTTCCTTCTTGCATTAGGACAACACCAATTCCATTTTCTGAGGCATCACATTCCATAATAAAGGTTTTTTTGAAGTCTGGAGTGGTCAAGATAGGAGCTTTGCACATCATTTCTTTAAGTTGTTCAAAATCTTTAGTTTCCTATGGAGTCAATGAAAATGCATTCTTCTTAGTTAGTGTCGTTAAAGGTGTTGTTATTCTTCCATAGTGCCAAACAAACTTGCGATAGTAACCCGTCAAACCCAAAAATCGTCTAAGATTATTCAATGTTTTGGGAATCGACCAGTCCATCATGGACTTAATCTTGTTAGGGTCTACCTTGACACCTTCATGAGATACAATATGACCCAAATACTCTACCTCCTTCACTCCAAAGAAGCATTTGGATGGTTTGGCATATAGTTGTTTCTTCTTTAGTAGTTGTAGCACCTTGTCAACATGTCGCACATGATCCTCCCAAGACTTGCTATAGATTAGTATATCATCAAAAAATACTAACAAAATTTTTTGAAGGAAGGGATTGAAAATGGAATTCATCAACCCTTGGAATGTGGAAGGTGCATTTGTAAGGCCAAAAGGCATGACCAAAAATTCATAATGGCCTTCATGAGTTCATAATGTTGTTTTTGGGATATCTTCTTCCTTCATTCTAATCTGGTGATACCCTGAACGAAGATCCAACTTTGTGAAATAGATTGATCCATGTAGTTCATCTACCAATTCATCAATGATGGGAATTGGAAACTTATCTTTAATAGTGATCTTGTTGAGCCCTCTATAATCTGGACACATATGCCATGAGCCATATTTCTTGAATACCATTACCACCGGTGCAGAGTAAGAACATTGGCTAGGACTAATAATGTCAGCCTATAAAATTTCTTCAACCACGCGCTCAATTTCACTCTTCTAGTCATAAGTGTATCTGTATGGCATGATGTTAGGAGGAACACTCCCAGGAATTAGGTGAATATCATGATCATGATTTCGAGTGGGTTGAAGACCTTTGGGAATATATTCAAATACTTTGGAATTCTTATCAATGATCCCTATGAGATCTAGAGGAATAGATGGCTTAGATGTTTGAACATCTAGTAAGCATAGTTGTGCAATAACACCTTGATGCCCCTTTTTCAATAATTTTTTCATGCCATTAGAGCTTATCACCTTACCGAGTTTCCCTGTGATACCTCTTAACTCAATTTCTTTTCCTTCCAATGAAAATTTCATGAAAAGTTCTTGAAAATTAAAATCCATCGTTCCTAATGATTGTAACCATTGGATTCCTAGTACAACATCAACACCACCCATGGGTATAGAAATCATTGGACGATTCATTACATATTCCCCCATAGTAAGATTGATCTTATTGCATTTTCTTGAGAAATTGATAGTTCCTCCATCTACAATCATTACTTGAAACTCTGGTGCTGGATATACAAAGCAATTGAGATATTTGGCTAATTTATAGTGAATGAAATTATGAGTACTGCCAGAATCGATTAGGACTATTAAATTTTTATTTTTGATATATCCTTCGATCTTGAGGGTTTGAGGAGTGCTAATTCCAGCCAATGCATTACACGATATCGTGGGAGTCAACTCTTCAGACGAAATTTCTTCTACGTTTTCATCTTGAGATGGTTCTTGTTCTTGTTATTGTTCTTGTTCTTCATCCTCTTCACAATCTATGTAGAATAATTTCTTCTCACCAAAATTATGTACCTTACTATACTTGTTGTCACAATTAAAGCATAAACCTTTTGATTTTCTTTCTTCCAATTGTTGAGGTGTCAACCTTGTAGGTTGATGTGTTTTAGAAGAAGGAGCATTATTCTCTCTATAGTTGTTAGGATTGGTCCTTCTAGTAGCCATAGCCATGTTGGGCCTGAGATATGATCACTTTTATGACGGTTATTATGCACTTTTTCCATATGTACATATGTGTTTTTCATCTTTTGAAGGAGCTTTTTGAAGAATTTTATGATAAAATGGTATGATCGACATAAGGTACGTATGATTCACGTTTAATGATTGTATCAAGCATAATTTATCATGTTTTCATCCTTCCAAGGATCTGATTCACATTTTTTTATGTTATAGGGAGAAAATGCACTATGTTTCTGCTTCCGACACTCAGTCCGACACTCATTCCATCACTCGTTCCGGTACCTAATCCGACACTCCGTCCAGCACCTCTTCCTGCACAAAAATGGAGGGCGACTTGGCTGTTATGGTATTGGCGGCTAGTGATTGGCGAATCAGGAAAGTGGGTTTTGTTCGTGCTTATCCCCTCCATGTACTGAACTCTTGACAACTCGATTTTGGGTTGTTATGGTGGGTGATTATTGGCTTGCTCTGTTTCGGCGGTTAGGGCACCATTAATGAAATTTGCCAATTTTAGAAGTGGTTCGAACCTCCTGTGGTCGACCACTTGGTCTGTAAACATTTCAAATACCACTGAGGTGGCAAGACATAAGTTAAGTAGCAGATACATAACTGTGATAGGTAGAAATACATTTTTACTCTATTTTTCCATTTTACATCGCCAGATTATACAAAAACTACGTTTTTGAGTTTTCATGGTGATTTCAAATTGTTGAGTGTGGTGTGCTTTTAGAAAGTAACCTCGACTTGCTAGGCGGGCCACCAACAGTCTGGTAACTGTTCTTTGTGTTTGTTTATGTATTTCAGAGATTAATTGTTCTCTTTATTTCCTGTACATGCATTTCTATTTTGTTAATCAGTTTGCTATTATAATTTAATTTGCTTTGACTCTCTTTTGTAGGTTAGTATGATGAATTGTGTTAGCATGCATTAATCCCGTAGTTAGGAATGGATCTGCATACTCCTAGACTAACCCCATGCATAGTTAAATAATAGATTATGTTTTTATTGATGATTTTAGAATCAACTTTAAAACAGATTTTTGAATAGCATAGAATAGCGTTTTAATTGACAAGGATTTGATGGATGGATAGAGTTAATTCCAGTTTTTAATGATAGATTGCTTATTTCATTTTTATATATATCTTTCTTACTTAGTTGTTGATTAATGTAGTTGTTAGTTTACTTTTTAAATGTCATTCTTTAATTTATGTTTTTAGTCATTTCTTTATTGCAGTTTGAATTGTTAGAGTAGATATAGCATAGTTTTCAATTTATGTAATTTTCTTTCTAGAATTAAATTGCAATTCTATTTCTTAGTTAATTGTTGAGTTTAGGTATGAATTTTTCTTATGTAGTGTATAAGTATAATGATGATCTCGTTATGTTGTTGATGGTTCATATATGAATATGCAAGGTATATAACACTGCTTTTCTCATGGCTAAACTCTTGTTGGATTGTTTAATCCATACCTTTCACTTTGCCATTGAGATTAGTGTTGATCTTATACCACTTGAATTGTCCTTTGTTTTCAAATGCCATCAATATATCATCTTACACCAAAGGCATTCACACAACCACCATCACTATATTTGAATTGTCATAGGTTAAAAGACAGTTTTCCTGTTTTGGTAGATTAAAGATAGTTTCTTGCTTTCATAGATTAGAATAAAGTTTTATTGCTGCTGTAAGATAGATAGACTTTGCTTTGATAGATTAGACAATAGTTTGCTTATTATAGATTAAGCATTAGTTGGTAGTTCTTCTTGCTTCCATAAAATAGATTTCCTTTCATTCATTAGAAATAGTTTTTCATTGAGCATTTAGTCCAGTTGCCTCTTAGATTTCCTTTCATGCATTAGAAATAGTTTTGCATTGAGGATTTAGTCCACTTGCCTCTTAGGCTAGATAGTTGTTCAATGAGAAGTTTTAAATATATTGCTTGTAGTATTTAGGTGCTTTTTCTTACTTGTTTATTTGCTTTAGTAGGTTAGTTAGTTGTCTTTGCTTATTTGTCTATTTCTTTAATAGGTTAGGTAGTTGTCTTTGTTTACTTGTTTACTTTCTTTAGTAGGTTAGTTAGGTGTCTTTTCTTGCTTGTTTATTTACTTGCTTTCATAGGATAGTTTCTCATTGAATGTAGGTTGGCAAGTTAAAATAGTTTTCTTTGGTTATTTGCTTATTTTTATGCTTAAATAGTTTCTTATTTCTTACTGTTGAATTAGTTTTCTTTGCATAGAGTTTTACTTGCTTTCTTAAAGAACTATCCATCGATCCTTGGCCCAAAAGTACTTAGGTTACATAGTTTCAAATTTCTTAGTAGGGTTTGCTCATTAGATAGCTTTGCTTGAGTAGATTAGCCTTAGATAGTTACCTTCCTTAGTTAGACTATACTCCTACCAACCCTTCTACCTTTGGTATATAATTTTCTACAACTCTAAGTTTACTTACCCCAGGTTGAGAATTTAATTGAGGGTTTTTAGTGTGTTTTTAGTGCAAATAGAACACCCATCATTTTTGGCGTCGTTGTCGGGGAGTTGTCTTAAGGTAAGAAGTAGTTAGTAAATAGATCATCCTTAGACCTTACCATTAGCTTCGTGGCGGGGGAGATTTAATATGAGAGGTAAATGCATATGCTATAACAGGTTCCTCCAAACCCAATAGTATTGTTTATTTTTTGTTTTTGTTTATGAATAGACCTAGAAACCAAATGGTATCTTTTTCTTTTGTTTTTTCTTTCTTTCATGAATAGGCATAGAGACCCACAAGGTAGATACATTAAATCAAAATCAGACCTTTCAACCAAGGTTCCTTCCGATGTATTTGGGGGAAGGAACGTTCCACTCATAATCTCCACAGACCAATACCATAAAACAGGAGCTAGCTCAACCCAAAGAGCTAAAGTAGACTCTAAAAGAGACTAAAACAAGGAGCACTATAGAACAAGAAATTGAAGCATCACTAATAGTGGGACAGGAGGCAAGACCACTCGAGCCTTCCGCAGAACCAAACAATACAACCTTTGTTTTCTTACCACCATCAGGAGATCCTAACTTTGTGGAAATCATCTTTGTGTGAACCATTTTTTATCAAATGACAAGATGAATTCGAGGGTGACCATTAGTTTGGAAGAACTCTCTCAAATCCTAGCAACAACTGGGATCTCTTCTTTTCAGGAAGAATACATCTTGACAATAGTCAAGAAATTATCTACCTCTCTGGAAATATTAGAAGAATCAAGGTCCTATGAGCTACAAAATGATTTTCGTCGCCAAAATGCGAAGGAAAATGAAAAATTATGGACTACATCTAGTGGACAACAATCACTAAGACCCGAGATTGAGGAGTTCTCAACATCCATCTCAAAAAATGCTTTATGTACTTCAGAAATCAATCATCTAGAAGAAGAGGATCTGCATAGCATGATGAAGGATATCATAGAAATCACTATTGATGAACATCAAGATGAAATTGAAATTTGGTTTCAAGAGGTCATCAGGCCACAACACTATTCTATTATTCAACACCTTTTGATGCCCAAACAAGTAGGTTGGTTGGTTCTTCATATCCAAGTAATCGCTACGATAAATTTTTCATATATGGAGATGAGTATGTTTCTTATATTTCTCCGCACATGGTTACATTGGAAGAGTTCTTACACTTGAATAAAGATTTCCCCTTTCGTTTTAGGTAGGGTAGGATAGTAAATAAAAGTTGCATGTTGTTAGTTTAGCTTAGAGTCTAATGCATCCTCATTTTGCATTGTCTTTTAATAAAATAACTATGAGATACACGTTCCAGTGACTTGATCTCATTAGTATTTGATATTTTAGAGTGTGTCTTTTTTCTAGAGACTTCTGTAGGTATTTATTTCACCAGGAGTAGACAGTTTCAAGGAAATCTAAAATAAGGATCTTTCTTCAAGCATTGTTACACTTGAATTTTATGTCTGCTAAAGCATCAAATGGATATTGACTGATGTAATTAGCCATATTTTCGAAAGAATTCTCATTTTTAGGCATTCTAAAGCAGTTGCTCTTGAAACTCTTCACCACTATATAAGGAAGTGATACCATAACTATCAAGACTAGAGGTCTCTCGTACAGTTTTTCCAAGAAACCCGAATAAGTGAGTCACGTGTCTTTATCAAAGAGTAACAAGGAGGTATAATTAGCGGTTAGTCATGGAAACATCACAATAACTACAAAGGAAGAAAGTAAGTTGAGCCTAGAGATACCTTTATGTTCTTTCTCAATGGTACCATCCACTACACACTAAATAGCTTGATTATATCATATCTTTAGATAGGTCACGTCCGCTTAAGTACCCCTTACATCGAGACAATCACTAAGTAATATAACATAAAGTCATCCTCTAACATAAATACCATCCCAATTGAAAAAAAAAAAGAGAAAGAAAAAGTTATTTTTAGAGTTGTTCCCCCATCTTCTTGCACAAGAAATCTTATACTAAAATCTTAAAGGATGGAGGGCCAGTCTCTGAGGGTTTAAGAGGCTAACCCATTGGGATACTAAACAGGTCTACTGGCAGCGGGTACCAACCTGTGGTATGACTAGGTAAACCCGTTAGAGTACTGAACAAGCTTGCCCGCAACAGGGAATTCTACCTAGCGAGGATGGTAATCTGCCAAAAATAAATAATAAATTTAAACTTGTCTTGATGTACGACATTACTTGCAGAAAAAGATGACATGAAGTATGTTTGGTTAAGCTAGGGTTAATGAATCTCATAAAATTTCCATTGGGAAATAACTCTAAGACTATCTTGAAACTCGTTATCCTACCTCTTCTTATCTATATATAGGATCTCTTATCCTATAGGTGGGGCCATCTCCTAACTGTCTCTTCAGACCAATCTGTGAAATTTTATCTTTACACTTGACATACTATAAATCTTCTGCCATTGGAGGATACTGATTGGTTTCCTATATTTTTTATTGTGGAGTGTCATAATACTTAGGTGCGGGGGAGGGGTTCATGAGTTGACAAATGATCATTGCCTAGAGAAGTAAATATTTGTAAAAAATTTGTATAGTTTTCATGATACAGGTTATTACATTAGCAGTCATTTTATTTTTGGAGTTCTAAACTCCCGTGTACTATAAATTGTTGTATATGTCCTTAACATACCACTCTATTGGTTTAAATTTGTTACAAACTATTCATTGTAGGCTTGACATTACATTAGTCTTAGCCTGCCTCAATTCCTATTCACTATGTTCATGGCCTCTGAGGAATCAATTGCCTCAGCCACAAAGCTCCCAATTGATTTAAACACCACCAGTTGCCAAGAGCAAGCTATAACAGAGTTTCAAAACCAAATTTCAGAACATATTTGGAGCTAAGGGATACTCCAAGGAGTGGATAAAAGAGGATCTAATCAACCCTCTCATAGTCATCACCAGATTGATTACATGTGAAGGTAGATATTCTGTCTTTAAAGCCTGCCAATTTCAATTATTAGCTCACTTTCAGTTCAATAAGCCATTGTAACTTTCCCTTTTACTTCTTAAAGAGTCTTGAGAAGGTGTATTCCCAAGTGAGGAAGGATGTAATCAATCCCCATAAAAACCTATTTCACCATGGCCTTATAAATCTACTTGTCTTAAGATGAGTTGGAAAAATAGGAGAAAACGTGGGATGAGTTCATTTACTAATTTGCAAACCCTCATCTTAAATCAAGACTAGAAAGAAGACTCTTGATCTAGGGATTGTTACTCCACCCAAACACTCATGCTCAAGATATTACTTTAATGGACCAAAAATCCAAGAAACTTGTTGATACCCCTACAACCTCATCTGGAAAGAAGACCAATAATCCTATTGCTAATTCATGGCACAGGCACGTGCCATATATTTGGTCTGGGGGGAGTTTCCTGAGCTAAAAATTATAATCATTGCCCATTTGTATAGAAACCCCATGAGAAGAGGAAGTAGGATTTCTATCAAAATTTTGATATTTCTTCTCTACAATGCTACATGTCTGATCAAAATTGGATGTTCCAAGTGGAATTTATGGTAACTTCCCCACAACTTGTTGATTTGTGGCTGTTCTAGGAGATCTCACTTGTATAGCGTGCCCCGCACAAAATAATTGATATAAAATTATGAAACTTGTACCAGAAATACTAAAGAATGTCCACTATCCAATGCAAGCAGTCTCACTCAATTTTGATACTATAGGAAGAAGTTATGATTGTTTTACCTAGAACACCTTCTTGAGACTAGTCAATAGGACTAGTCGGATACCCTATCTTCCACAGGGTGTATCTACAAATATAAGATGACCCAAAAGCTGAAATTTTTACCACAAATACTTTAATAATTTATGTGAATAGCCTCTAGAGTTTAGGGTCTTAAACATTACAGAAAATGTTTTATAGTGAAAATTCCGCAATGACTCAGTTCAGGATGATTCTAGAACCCTATCTTGCACAGGCTGTATCTCCAAATGTATAAGGCCTCAAGAGATGAAATTTTAACCCAACATACCTTGATCTGTCTACCAAATATCCTCCAAGACATTCCTTCTAAAACTTTGTAGAAAAAAATTATAGAGAAATTTCCAAAGTGTCTCAGATGTAGCAGTGAAACCCCAAGACCTTGAGCTCTAAAACCATATGTTAAGAACCAAATATCAATATAGCATAGAAAAACCTCAGAATAAGTACTCAATGCCTTGAAAAAGAGATAAATTCAGATAATAAGCCTCTTCGAGGGGGAAACCTCCTTATGCCCACATAAATGTACAATTACAAGATGATTCCAAATGAAAATGTCTCCTTGGTATATATAGGAGACTAGGAGGTATAATTACAACTAATGGACTAAAGACAACATAAATAAAATAAAATTACTAATGTAATATTCCCCAATTAAGGGGTAATGAGGCATTATTTAGGGCTTAACACAATCCATTGACTAAGGATCAATGATCCAGACCATACTGTGAGGCCTTCTAATCTTAGCAGATTGACGACCGTGATCTCTTCTCAGATCTCCTTCAATCCGGATGGATCAACGGTTAAGATTTCGTCTCAGAGCTCCTTTGATCTCATCATATCAACGAACAAGTTTTCATCTTGGAGCTCCTTTCATCCTCATAGATCAATGGTCATATATTCCATTGTAGTTTCTCCTTTTGGAGAACCTTTTAGATCCTGTGATAGATCGACAACTATCATTTTACTATGGCCCTCTCTGATTAACGACTCAGATCCTCTCTCAGAGTTCCTTCCTTAGAGTGTCACCTTATAAATCACTCTTATTAGTACCATGCGATGAATGGTGAGGCTAATTTCACGAAGATATAATGGTGGGGATCAAGACACCTATACTGACACGTGGCCCTACTACTTGGTTGTGATATGTGGCACTCTAATTCTAACACAAGGTCATGCCTAAAAACTCGATTCCACTTGACACATGGTATAATTCCCTTGTGATACGTGGGTTGACCTTCATATGCCACATGGGAAAATTTCAATTGGTCATGTCATTGTGGGCATATGTTCCTTCTAAAACCATGACCTTATGACTTAAAACCAACAACTAGGATCCGATCTTTATTTTATCGATCTACGGTCTTCATCATTCCTCAGATTTCATCTTTCAGAGTGCATCTCCTCTGAGTCCGCAAATTGCCCCGAGTGAATACCTCCAAAGAATGAATAATACTATTTAATCTTGTTGGATCGTTGACCGAGATCAAATCTCACCCTTTCACCAATTAACAATCTCTATCTCTCCTCAGATTATCTTCGTCGGATCCCATCTCCATGACTTACTTTGATTGGCGCCCTACGAGGACTGGTGGGGACCTAGTCTCTCTCCAGATCAATGGTGAATATTTAATCATGTCCCTACTTTGATAGAGGGTCCAGATCAATCTGTGTGCCAAATCGATGGTCATGATTCCTCCGAGGAAAATCAAGGCTTTTATCTCAAGATTAACAGTCTGATCCAGGACTTAGCCAAATTTTCTGAGGATTTTCTCTAGTCCTTCTGAATACTTCTGAGTTTTCGAGGACTCTCACTTGGGTTCAAGGAATTCCATTTCCTATGCAGTGTGCCTCTTGTCCATCTTGTCCAGTTAGGATTCTTTTGTTGCAGGGATCCAAACATGGTGGCATGCAGGTGGACACACACACACACACATACATATATCAATAGCCAGATAATATTTATAGTAATAAGGGATACTGGGTCATATTTAAACTTAATATATTACTGGGATTTGAGTTGTATACACACTTGATGACTATATATGTTAATAACCTTCTCATATTCACCATTCACAGAAGATTTGGATATACATATACTTGTATCTATTTTTCTAGAGACAGAGACTTCCTATAGTCAATAACACATGATTTCCCTAGCAGATATATTCCATGCAAACATAATGTTATCCTCAGGAAAATACATAGTCAAACTCATAGATAAGATATTCATATTCATAATCACCATATTGATCATCCAACCATATAGGTTTTCAAATCAATACACAGAAACATAATAAGTTACTTATCTACAAATTTGGGAGATGAGGGAAACTATTGAAGGGTATGTTGCTCTACACCCAACCATAGGCAAGTTGCGCCAGTTTTCCTAGTATTCGAACACCCCCGATCTAGGTTACAATATCATGAAGGAATATCTCAGTAGAATTTACTAGTGACCTCTATTCTTTCTTCTCGAACCAGAGAATTCTCTCTCTATCCCCCTTCTCTAGCACTTAGGATTTTTCCCATCCATGTCCATGTTTGTCTCTCTCCTCTTCTCTTTCATTTATTCTTCCCCAAGAACTTGACGAAAACATGCCACCACCCTCGTGGGCACGTCTGCTCACATAGGACCTTCCTCTCTTCTCGGCCCGAAGAACTCAAGGGTTCTCCTAATTCCCTATCGGGAATCTTCCTACCCACAGATTCTCTTCGTCGTGCGATCCCCTTCCTTAACTTCTCGGAGGACCGGAACTCGTGACTTCGCGAGTTCAAAGGTTGAACACTACTCCCTCGGATCCCCGAGACCCGATGGTCAGTCAACTCGCTGACTTTTCCCTGAGGGATTTCGCTACTCGTGGCCTCGCTGCTCGCGATACCAAACTTTTGGTTCTACAATCTCCGATACCAGAGGTACCGAAACTCCGATGTGCGCGTGTGACTTGACACGTCCACACCCGACACTTCCCTCGGGACTTCTGCGCTATCGCTACCTCGCTCCCTCGCGACTTCGCTACTCCTGAGGTTGAATAACTTCCCCGTCAACTTCCGAGGTCCGAGGTGCCGAAACTTGCGACCTCGCTCCCTCATGAATTTGCGATTTCAATGGCCAAGTCCTCGAGCCTTTTCTCGCGAGGCTCCGATGTACGATCCCACGTGCAGATCCAACGGTTTTCCCGCGATATGGATCCAATGGCTATTACCTTCTCGCTTCTCGCGTCCTCGTGACGCTGAACACCCAACACTTGGGCTTTCACCCTGTAAGCTCTCGAGTTCGCGAGATCCTTAGATCTCCGCCACCTGTCCTCTTCAAATGGATGGCTCACAGCCTCCTCGCCACTTCGTGCCCTCGCGCCTCATGACTTTTGACACCAACTTCTCAACCCTTCCACTCACGAGCTCCCAAGATGCGAGGTTCCACGTGTCCACTTTCCAACTCCTGTGGACCCATGCTATCCTCGGAGTAGTCGAGATCTCACTTCTCGTAGTCTCGTGACTCTCCTTACCAAACTTAGGACACTTTCCTCACGAGGTCCCGATAGGTGATCTTGTGAACAATCCAATGGCCCTGACCGACTTTGATCAACGACATTGCCCCTCCTGATCTTTGAATCCTCTCCACGCCTGCGCTGTAACTACCTTGCACCTCTGGGAGATCCAATGACTCTCGGAACTTCGTGAAATCTCTCCCAAAGATTTCGTCCGTCCGTTCTCCCCTTGAGGATTCTGCGAAATAAAGCAGTGTCTCTCCATGAGACTCGTTTGCTCGCTCACCAACCTGCGATGCTTTCCTCCGACTTCCAATGGAAGCTTCCCTGCACTTAGCCTTTAGGGAGTTCAAAGGTCTATTTCTCCTGAGCTTTTCCACAACTTCAACAGTGTCTTAGGAAAAAGAGATCTTTGTGCACGCACTGGAAACTCTCGCCTGAAACCTTTCACTGCACAAACTCCCAGTGCTCTTCTCCAACGATATCATGAAGGTTCTATACCTCCTGAGCTTTGCCACTCTGACTCTTTCAGAGGGACTTTCACGCGCTCCTCGCGGCAATCATTCAACAACTCCCATGTGTTGAACCCCTTCGACTTTGCGCACTCCTGCAGCAACACTCTTTGATTTCCTTTGCTCAGGTTAACAACTGAGACTTATGCTTCATCCTGCACACTCCTTGCACGGCTTCAACAACCCACTTCCACTTCTGGGTGATTGAGAACAAGAGTTAAACTACTGAGCCTTCATCAATGCACTCCTTGCGGATGTATTCAACTGCACACCTTGCAGGAATCTCCTGGCTCAGATAGAGAAACAATTGAACTCATTCCCTCTCCCTTTCAGATTTCAGTTTGAAACATGAAATCACATGCACAACATATACAAAGCAAATGCATAACAAGAAAGAAAACATTTATGAGCATAACATCAATACACAGAGAAAACAACACGAATCAAGAATTTGAATCAAAGCTTCCTTCTATTAATTCAAATGCCTGTACATGGGTGTTCTTCATACAATATTCTTTGCTTTCTCTTTTTTCTCTTGCTTCCATATGTTACAATAATACAATGAGGGTGTCTATATCCGTTTTCCCTCTCGGACTCTAAACTATCAAATCTAGACTTAAATTCCTATCTACCAGCATTAACTAGATTAAATGCCTCCTATCCACCAAAGGACGAGAGCTTAAAGTCTTAAGGTCCAATACAATATACAAATGCACCTTCATAAATGGTTCATTTAAATACTTGCGCTACAATCCCAAAGCACTTTCAAAAATTTGGGTTCGTTTATCCAGCTGATCTCCGCTTGATGTGTTGGCTCGCTTGATGAGTTGGCGATGCTCCTGCATCATACTCCTCGGCTTGAAAACTTTCATGGGCTCCTGTCCATGAGTTCCTGCACGGTCCATCCATGCTTTTGTATCTCTGCCTCAGTCTCCCAGCTAGCATCTTCCACTGGATGGTTCTTCCATTTGACCAGATACTCGAAGTATTGCTTTCATCTGGTCTTTTTGCTCACCCTCTTATCAAGTATACGCTCCATCTATGGCTTTTCTGCAATCGACATCTTCTTCTGCCACTGGATCTCTGGCTTTTCATCATTTCCAGCTCCTGCTTCCTCAGCTTTATATGGATATAAGTCTGAGACATTGAATGTCAGAGATATTCCGATCTCACCTGGAAACTCAATTTCATAAGCATTTTCTCCCAACTTCTTTAGGACTCTGCATGGCCCAATTTTCTTCATTTTTAGCTTGTTGTATGTTCCTCTCGGGAACCTTTCCTTCCTTATATGTGCCAGAACTAGATCACCAACCTCAAATTGAAGTTGTCTCCGATGCTGATCTGCTCTGCGCTTATATTCCTGGTTTGATTGCAGCAATCGCTCCTTCACCCTGTTGTGAAGATCTTCCATCACCTCTGCGAATTATTCAACGCTTGCACTCTTAGTCATTATCTTCTTTGAATCCCTCAGTTCAGATACTCCTCTTGGTTGCCTACCGTATACAATCTCAAACGGACTTTTGCCTATTCTTCTGTTCACTGAATTGTTGTATGCAAACTCTGCCTGTGGAAACACATTGTCCCAACTTCTATGGTGCTCTGTCACCAAGCTTCTTAGCAAGTCTCCTATACTTATATTTACCACCTCTGTTTGCCCATCCATCTGAGGATGATAGGATGAACTAAACATCAAGTTAGTCCCCATCTTCTTCGAGAGTGTCCTCCAGAAATGTCCAATGAATTTTGTATCCCTGTCCGATACTACGCTTCTGGGTAAACCATGAAGTCTAACGATCTCCTTGAAGAACAAATTTGCAATATGACTCGCATCGCTGGTCTTATGGCATGGAACAAAATGTGTCATTTTGGAAAACCTGTCAACCACCACAAAGATCAAATCATGTCCTCTTTGCGTCCTCGGTAATCCCAATACAAAATCCATGCTGATTTCATCCCATGGCCTCTCGGGTATGGGTAATGATTGATAGAATCCCGCATTCTTCTTCCTGCCCTTCGAATGTTGGCATATTCTGCACCTGTCAACAAAATTCTTGACTTCCGACCGCATCCCTGGCCAAAAGTATGCTTCGCTTAGCTTTGCAAATGTCTTGTCGTGGTCAAAATGTCCTGCTAATCCACCACTGTGCTTCTCTTTTAGCAGATTCTCCCTCATGGAGAAATTCGGAATGCATAACTGATTTCCTCTGAATAACAGTCCATTTTGGATCATGTAATCTATCCATGGGCTTCTGTCTTTGAGAATTGGATTCTCAGCTGCCTCATATGCCTTTGCAAAATCTGCATCACCTGCATACATGTCCCTAAGATTTTCAAAACCCAACGTTTTGACTCGGAACTCCTACAACAACAAACACTTCCTGCTCAAAGCATCAACCACTTTGTTAGCAGTACCTGAAATGTGTTTAATTACGAATGTAAAATTATGCATATATTCTGCCCATTTAGCATGTTTCTGATTCAACTTCTCCTGTTGAGTCACAAACTGCAATGCATGATTATCACTATACAGAACAAATTCCTTCGGGATCAAGTAATGCCTCCACTTCTTCAGTGCCTGTATGATAGAATAAAATTGTTTGTCATACGTGGAATAATTCACTTTTTCCTCATCCAGCTTCTCGCTGAAATATGCAATCGGTCTGTCCTCCTGGCTCAAGACTGCTCCTATGGCAAAGCCACTCGCATCACATTTTACTTGGAACACTTTTGTAAAATCCGGCAACACCAAAACTGGTTGTTCAGTGATCTTCTGCTTCAACAGATTGAAACTCTTCTCTGCCTCTTCAGTCCAATGAAAATATTTATGTCTTTTCTTGATAGTATCCATCATTGCTGCGCTAATTCCACTGAAATTCTTGATGAATTTCCAGTAAAAACTAGCCAGTCCATGAAAACTTCTCACCTCGAAAACATTTCTCAGTGATGGCCAATTTTTAATTACCTCCACTTTACTTGGATCCATCTTTAATTCATTCGCCGATATGACAAACCCCAAGTAAATGAGTTATGTCTTCATAAATGAATATTTTCTCATGTTGATCAACAACTTCTCCTGCTGTAACTTCTTCATTACTGCATCTAAATGCTTCCGATGTTCTTCTTTTGTTTTTCTGAAAATCAATATGTCATCCAGATAAACAATGAAAAACTTACCAATGAATTCCTTCAGCACTTCATTCATCAACCTCATGAAGGTACTCGATGCATTCGTCAAGCCAAACGGCATGACTAGCCATTCGTACAACCGTTTGTTGGTTTTGAAGGCTACCTTCCATTCATCGCCTTCCCTCATGCGAATCTGATGGTATCCACTTTTCAAATACACCTTTGAAAAAAATTCGGCTCCACTTAAACAGTCCATCAAGTCATCCATCTATGGCAATGGAAACCTGTACCTGATGGTTATCTTGTTAATGGCTCTGGAATCAGTGCACATTCTCCAACCTCCATCTTTATTTGGACTCAATACCATTGGGACGACACATGGACTTAAACTTTCCTTGATCAGTCCTTTATCCAATAGTTCCTGTACCTGCCTTTTGACCTCTCTGTTCTCCTACGGCGTCAACCTATACGCAACTTTGTTTGGAAAAATGGCTCCTGGTATGAGGTATATATGATGACTCACACTCGTCATCGGCGGAAACGAATGAGGTAATTCATCTACCACAATGTCAACGAAATCTTCCAGCAGTTCCTGAATTTCTTCCGGCAAATCATCCACTCTTGTGCTGGTCAAAACAACTTTTGGTTTCCTGACCACAAAGAATTGTGGATCTTCCTTCTTCTTTACCTCCACCAGAAGTTCCTTCCCACTCATGAGAAGTACAGTATTTCTTGGTTCTAGTTTTACTTCTTTGTCTTTAATTGGAAGTAACATATGTGTTCTCCCATTCTTCTCCAAAGTATACGTATTCATTTTCCCATAATGAATTACATTCCTGTCATATTGCCATGGTCTGCCTAGCAATAAATGACATACATCCATAGGAATAACATCACAGAGTATTTTATCATTATATCCTCTTATCTTGATGTCAACTAAGCACTGTTTAGTGACACTCACCTGATGTCCCTTCTGTAGCCATGAAACCTTGTATGGACTTGGGTGATCAGTCGTCTCCAGCTCTAGTTTCTCCACCATCTCGGTTGAAACGAGATTGTCTGTGCTTCCACTGTCCACAATAACCTTGTACTTCCTATCTTTGGTTTTGCATGTGGTTCTGAAAAGTTTGCTTCTCTGAGCCGTGTCCTCCACCTCCTTCTCGCGTGTTAAGAGAACTCTACGCATCATCAGCGACCTTCCGTCTTCTACGTCTTCTGCTTCAGCAGCTCACCTTTGTGCCTCGACAATGTGAGCTTCTCCTCCATCCTTCTTCCTATCTGGACAGTCAACTGCCTTGTGTCCATTCTTTCCACACGTGAAGCATGTGATGACTCCACCTCTGCCTCTTCCTCTACCTCTAGTACGAGGAAATGTGTTACTATCAGCGTATCCCCCACTCTGTTCTGTCTGCTGCCTTTTCTGTTCAGCGTGCTGGCCTCGCTGTGAACTTCCACCTCTTTTTGTTCTCGTCTGAGGCTTCTTCCAGTCGTCCCTAGATTTCTGGAACCTGTCTTGGGAAACTGACTTACCTTTTGGCTGGCTCCTACCTCTGCCTCATTGTGCTGGCTTGCGGTTTAGCTTTTCTTCGGCTTTCAATGCCATTTGATATGCATCCTCCACCGTTCTGATGGTTGTCATACTCATCTCATCCTGGATATTGTATCTCAAACCGTTCATATACCTGGAAACTTTTTCATCATCGCTCTCCCGATGACCTGCTCTGATATTGAGCTTATAGAATTCCTCAGTATACTCCTTCACTGTCATCAACTTCTGTCTCAGGTTCTGCATTCTCCTGAACAGTGTGATTTGATAATCCCTTGGGATGAATTTTGCCTTCATCTTCGCAATCATTCGATCCCAGCTTTTGATATTTTGCTTGCCTTTGGAACGCCTATCTGCTTGAATCTCGTCCCACCATAATGCTGCGTGTCCCTTCAATTTTGTGATAGCATGCCTAACCTTCTTATCTTCTTCGATATCCTCATAATCGAAGTAGGTGTCAAGAGATCTAATCCAATCTAGAAGCTCTTCGGCATCCAGACTTCCTTCATAAGTTGGAATGTCCATCCTTGTTTTTGAACTCATCCGAGCGATAGCCTTAATTAATCGCTCATTGGTTGCATCTTCGGCTGCAACTTCTCCTTGTTGTTCAGCTTCAACTTCGCCTTCGGAGTCACTTAGATCTCCAGCACTGGCTGTGCGTCTCTGCGCTGCTTCCATATCTTCTAATATCGCTCTGAGATCACGGATTTGCCTTTCCATCTCTAGATTCTGGGCTTGTCTTCCTCTGCCTCTCTGGTTTCCCCTATCCTCTGGATCGGGTGATTGTATTTCTCTCCTCGGCGACATGGTGAAATCCTCTTCTTCTCTGCTACAGAAAGCAAAGATATTTTCTCGCTTTGATACCACTCTGTGTGTATCAGAGTGCTTCTTTCCTTCCTCGCTCCTCTTGCCTGAAATATACAGAGAAGAAATATGCTTTGATACCACTCTAACGCAAATGCGCCACCACCCTCGCGGGCATGTCCACTCACACAGGACCTTCCTCTCTTCTCGACCCGAAGAACTCAAAGGTTCTCCTAATTCCCTATCGGGAATCTTCCTACCCACAGATTCTCTTCATCGCACGATCCCCTTCCTTAACTTCTCGGAGGACCGGAACTCACAACTTCATGAGTTCAAAGGTTGAATACTACTCCCTCGGATCACCAAGACCCGATGGTCAGTCAACTCGCTGACTTTTCCCTAAGGGATTTCGCTACTCGCGGCTTCACTGCTCACGATACCAAACTTTTTGTTCTACAATCTCTGATATTAGAGGTACCGAAACTCTGATGTGCGCATGTGACTTGACCCATCCACACCCAACACTTCCCTCGGGCCTTCCGCGCTATCGCTACCTCTCTCCCTTGCGACTTCTCTACTCGCGAGGTTGAATAACTTCCCTGTCAACTTCCGAGGTCTGAGGTGCCGAAACTCGCGACCTCGCTCCCTCGTGACTTTGCGATTTCCATGGCCAAGTCCTTGAGCCTTTTCTTGCGAGGCTCCGATGTATGATCCCACGTGCGGATCCAACAGTTTTCCCATGATCTGGATCCAATGGCTATTACCTTCTCTCTTCTCGCGTCCTCGTGACGTTGAACACCCAACACTTGGGCTTTCACCCTGCGAGCTCCCGAGTTCACGAGATCCTTAGATATCCGCCACCTGTCCTCTTCAAATGGACGGCTCACAGCCTCCTCGCCACTTCTTGCTCTCGCCCCTCGCGACTTTTGACACCAACTTCTCAACCCTTCTACTCATGAGCTCCCGAGATGCGAGGTGCCACCTGTCCACTAGCCAACTCCTGTGAACCCACGCTATCCTTGGAGTAGTCGATATCTCGCTTCTCGTAGTCTCATGACTCTCCTTACCAAACTTAGGACACTTTCCTCACGAGGTCCCGATAGGCGATCTCATGAACAATCCAATGGCCCTGACCGACTTGGATCAATAACGCTGCCCCTCCTGAGCTTTGAATCCTCTCCATGCCCGCGCTGTAACTACCTTGCACCTCTGGGAGATCCAATAGCTCTCAGAACTTCGTGAAATCTCTCCCAAAGATTTCGTCCGTCCGTTCTCCCCTTGAGGATTCTTTGAAATAAAGCAGTGTCTCTCCACGAGACTCGTTTTCTCTCTCACCAACCTGCGACGGTTTCCTCCGACTTCCAATGGCAGCTTCCCTGCACTTAGCCTTCAGGGAGTTCAAAGGTCTATTTCTCCTGAGCTTTTCCACAACTTCAACAGTGTCTTAGGAAAAAGAGATCTATGTGCACGCACTGGAAACTCTGGCCTGAAACCTTTCACTGCACAAACTCCCAGTGCTCTTCTTCAACGATATCACGAAGGTTCTATACCTCCTGAGCTTTGCCACTCTTACTCTTTCAGAGGGACTTGCACGCGCTCCTCGCGAAAATCATTCAACAACTCCCAGGTTTTGAACCCCTTCGACTCTGTGCACTCCTGCAGCAACAGCCTTTGATTTCCTTTGCTCAGGTTCACAATTGAGACTTCTACTTCAGCCTGCACACTCCTTACATGGCTTCAACAACGCGCTTCCACTTCTGGGTGATTGAGAACAAGAGTTAAACTAATGAGCCTTCATCAATGCACTCCTTGCGGATGTATTCAACTGCACACCTTGCAGGAATCTCCTGGATCAGATAGAGAAACAATTGAACTCATTCCCTCTCCCTTTCAGATTTTAGTTTGAAACATGAAATCACATGCACATCATATACAAAGCAAATGCATAACAAGAAAGAAAACATTGATGAGCATAACATCAATACACAGAGAAAACAACACGAATCATGAATTTGAATCAAAGCTTCCTTCTATTAATTCAAATGCCTGTACATGGGTGTTCTTCATACAATATTCTCTGCTTGCTCTTTTTCTCTTGCTTCCATATGTTACAATAATACAATGAGGGTGTCTATATCCGTTTTCCCTCTCGGACTCTAAAATATCAAATCTAGACTTAAATTCCTATCTACCAGCATTAACTAGATTAAATGCCTCCTATCTACCAAAGGACGAGAGCTTAAAGGCTCAAGGTCCAATACAATATACAAATGTACCTTCATAAATGGTTCATTTAAAGACTTGCGCTACAATCCCAAAGCACTTTCAAAAATTTGGGTTCGTTTATCCAGCTAATCTCCGCTTGATGTGTTGGCTCGCTTGATGCGTTGGCGATGCTCCTGCATCAGAACTCATGTGTCATTTTAGAATATTCATGATGGGTACTTATTCCCATCCTTCATTGAATATTTGAATGAGACTACCCAACTATAACCTTTAGTGGTAATCAAATTTATGGGTTGAGGACATTTTAGGGTCTGTGTTGTTTTTAATTTGATAGGGTATCCTAGAAATTTCATTTAAACTGGAAATAAATTCCCTCTTGCACCATTCCTATCATGGCATTGTAACCCATGATGGAAACCCCTTCAATAGTAGCTCAACATTTCCTTATTTCATTAATAACCAAATATGCACATTACAAAATTAATGAAAGGTCCATTTTATTTCAACGGTCACATAACATACATGTTTATAGTTTTGGTCATGATAATAATTATATTTACATATTGGGGGAAAAAAGGGTGTTACATAAGGATAAATTTGATCGTGGAGTTGAGTCTAGTCCTTTCAATTGAGTCTAAAATATTTATCCAAAAAATAAAACAATTGACTAAGTCAATCCCACTCATAGTTGAGTCTAGTCAAATTAATCAAAGTTGGAAAATTATATATATATATATATATATATGTTGTTAAATGAATTGATCACACATCACTTGATTGATTTAGGTGCGTAATTGAGTTAGTTGAGTCATATGAAGGGAGGGTTTTAAACATGTGTCTTCAAATGTAGTCTATCCCCTCCACCATTGCAATGTGATTCATTCCCTATCCAACCAAGTCATTTTCTCATCGACATCAATCGATACCAAGTTGACAACATGAATTCAAGCCTTGCAGGATTTATTTATTTATTTTACTAATATTAAAGTCTTAGAATTGAGTCATATTTAGTCAAACTTGTCCTTCATGAAAGATTGAATTAGAGACTCCATATATTCTCAAAGACTTGAATAAGCATTTCCAAATATTGAAAACACAAAGAATCATATCCATGACTCAACAAAAGAGAAAGAAGATTGATGAGCATCAGGAGCAGTAAGCATACACACATTCAACACTTCATTAAAATATTGGCAGTGACAGAGGAAATATTTGCAGTAGCTAAACAAGAAGAGAAGACTGGCAAATAAGAATATACAAAAAATCGACTAATAATTTATTGTTAAGAGAAAATTTGCAGCATGATTGAGAATCATATTGAATTGCAGGAACTTATAAAAATAATGACAAAATATGGAAGCATTGAGAAAGAGACATTACATGACACAGAAAGAGTTTAACAAAAATATTACAAAACACGAACATTTGAACTGATTGATCCCCTTGGTAGAATAGTTGTAGAATAGTTCCTTGGTTCATGACAAAGAAAGAAGAGGAGTGGTAGGATTGGCCTATGTTTCATACCATCGTCTATTCCATAAAAAGAACCCATAGGCACGATAGATGACTAGAGTATCCCTAGAGAGTTCCTCTATGGATCCTAGAAAGAATACAAACTTGCAAGTGAGTATGGCAGCTAGTGGCACCATGCAAGAAATCAACATAGTCGATCATATGGATATCGAGGATGTGGGATATGGGATATATAGTCACTCAAAGCCATTAGAATCTAGTCACAATAAATCTTGTATATGTGCATCTTCCTATACAACTGGATGTTGTTGAGACTGATTTACCTGTGCATGGTCGATGCATAGTAAGGATACTTCTACAGGATAAAATTCCTAGGATGTTGTCACACACTTTCTCAGGAGGAGAAATGAATTGAGTGTAGGGGAGATGTTGAGGGGGACTCTTAGGCCTCATAAATGTCATCATACCAATGAATGTAAATAACCTAAAGTGGATAAATATATGTGTATAATGAATAAATGGGGCTAAATGGGTGATTAGTTGGAGGGGGTGAAACTGCTCCAACCATCCATATCATTGTATGATTACATATCAAAGCATGGATAAAGAAAGTATAATGTTCTCCCCAATATCTCTCTCTTGATAGTCTCACATGTGCATGTCTTAATGTAGTCTCTTCTTGAATGATGGATAGAAGTTAGCCTTCCAACATGATATAATTGAGTAGATTTATTGATATTTCTAATAAATATCAGTCATGAATAGCCTATAGTGTGAGATTTAGTACTCAAGAATCTTTTTAACTTCTATTTATAGCTCTTGTATATTCATTTATGAATAATGCATGGACAATGCGAGTCATTTAATAAGAAAAAATAAGCAAATTGACGAGATGTAATTGTTGGACATTACATAATGTGAAAGCTCTCCTTATTTTACAAAAGGAATACCATTGAATGTAAGAAACTGATTTTTTCCCATCATTTGATGGGGATACTATTATCACATGAATGAAGAGAGAAAGGCATTTTGAGATCATGACTATTATCGAATACATATGGGACTATTCTACATTTGTGTTTTTCATTTAAAACCTCTTGAATATCTATAGTATGAACTATTTATGTGTGTAGTATTTGAGATGTTTAAGTTGTTATGATTTCTAATGAATACAATGGTAATGTTATAGGTTCACTATGAAACTATTTTTTATTTAATCGAAAGATTTGTTGTTTTAACATGTTATTGATTGAAATGAACTACTTCTACAATTATTGACATTATTTTATGTTATGTTCATTCTGAATATTTTTTCATGTGTAGGATCATGTATAAGTAGTTAGATTAGTTATATCACTTTTATTTTAAATTACATTTATCATTGATAAGAATTCCTTGGGGGTGGGGGGGGATTTATTGTCTTCCCCTCTTTTTATTTCAATTCTTAGGGGAAACTAGGCCCATATATTGGTTGAAAACGCTACACAAAATGAGAGTAGGTCTAATTGGGGCCTGCCATTAGATGTTCTCCCTTGACTTCTTGATAGGCCATTTTGATGTGTCAACACATTGTTAGAGGGAAGAGGATACCCCTAGGGGGAGGATTAGTAGGATCAGCCCTAGAAAGGAGTTATATATGGATCTTGTCACCATAGTGGCTATGTATAGAGATACAAATAGTTTTTGTAAATATACATGGTCCACATTTTGTATCCAACATTATGTATGAATGAGATGTACATTTTTGAAACTATTTTTACACACACACACACACAAAGAGACAAACATACATATTTTATGAATTCTAATGCATTTTATGTGTTGGGTTGGATGTGATTATGCTATCTTGTTTAATTTTTAATGTTTATTTGGTATACTGTAATGATGATATCAAACATGCATGCATTTACAATATCAACTACACATTGTTTTTCCTTTTTTCGAATATGTCTAAATCTGATGGATTCAAAAATTATTGACAAAATATTTGTTTGCATGTGTTTTCTAGATATGTAGGGATCATAGAAATTGTAAACATTATTTATTTTTGATATGATGAGATGAGAAATGAGATATATGTTGAGGGGATGGATCTGTAATTGAGTAGCATCATCCAACAATCTGATCATGATAACATACTCTACTTGGTTATTTATTGGTCGCCCTAAACATATGCCACTTGAATGAAACAATGCATATGAAGGTGAATAAATGGCCCAAGATACAAAGGTGAGATTTCGGATCCATGGAATAGGAGTGTCCATGAAACCAATGTTCTACACCGGTGTATGATTCATCTATGGAATTAAGAAACAAAATGTGAATAGGAGTGTAAAAAAATACTTGGTGTTTGTAAAAAATACTAAAAGAATATTGAATTCACAAACTTAAATGCACAATTGGTGGTGTTTCTTAGTAGGTGGAAACTTAGGGTTAAAATGTATTCAAGTAAAACTTATTGATAGGGTCCTTGCAGAGGAAAAACTTGGGTTAAGAAAGGATATATTATCCACAAGTGAGGAAATGATTGAAAATAAAGGGGCATCGCCAAAGAGTCCTGAACTTTACCAAGTCTAGCGTATCATTGGTGACATTGTAACTGAGGATGAGGTCACCCTCATTAAATGAAGGAGGATGAAAATGACGGTCAAATGTGGCCTTAGAGAAATTCTTGATAGATTCATTATTTTTTAATAAGGATCGATGATCCTCACCTGCACTTTACGAAGACACTAGACATTGTTTGAGGGGTGTGTTATTTGGAATTAGTTTTACATTTATCTAGGGGGTTGGTATCTCATTGTTTATGGGTAAACATACTTCCGCGCCATGGATGATGTGAATGTGGTAAAAGAATTGGTAGTTTTTACTAATGTATGGTATGCCCAAAGTGTAGAGAGGAGCATCTTGTGACAATTAGGTTTGTTCTTATTAACTATCCACTATAGCATGGTTTTGGGAACATTGTTGAGTGTCTCGAATTGGATATTTTACAACATAGTATGGCGAAGAAAATTCATGGGTGAATCCAAGTAGGAAATATTGTTGGTTAAAAAATGAAACAAGGGTGAGAATATCTGCAAACTTTTTGGTTGTTTCAATTCACAGACAAAAGTGGGTGAGAAAACCAAAAACCCTAGTTCTCTATTGATTAAATCTCTTTAGATCTATGTTATTTAGAAACAAAAATGCATGAAACATAAAATTTAATTGAATAACACAACATATAAAGAATAAAGATGATCTATAATTCCCAATAACCAAAGTACAAATAAGATACACCTGTGAAGATATCGATGAAGACAAATATCTCCAGGTGGCCCTTTTATGGGAGGGTTCTTCTTTATTTCTCGAATGTCTATTAGCAATGGATAGACTTCTCCTCTTGGATAAAAGTAGCTATGGTGAGATGGAGCTAAAATTTAAATGGAAATTTCATCAACATATTTGTACTCTCAAGGAAAAATCATCATGGAAATGGAATGATTATTTTATTTTATAGGAAAAATAGTGGTTATCCTTGATAGGGTCAAAATAATAAAATATTATATTTGACCAAATAAATTGTTATTCACTAATTGACATTAACCTTTAATTTAAACAAAACAAAGGGGGGGGGGGATGCATAAAAGGGGATTATGGATTTAATTAAGTGTACATAACTATATGAAACATGTTTTCCTAAGTTATGCAATGGAAAAGTGGTGTGAATGTGTGCATGACAAGGGATACATGGAGTATGATGGTGCATATTTGTAACGCTTATCCTTTTAGACTGGGTGTGCAAAACAATTGTGATAACATATGCCCCCTAATGTGTGAGGTTAGAATAAAATCACATGACCAACATACATTATAGTTTTCTTTCACAAGGATATGTGTCAGCCGAAGAGGAGAAAAGATACCATGGGAAAAGAATATAAGTGCCAACTTGCGAAGAGACCATAGAAAATTACCTATCAACAAAGGGCCATCAAGTGGGGATTAATACAATCTCAATGGGATGAGGTAGTCATACCCATACTCATAAAGATAAATCATGACATAAATAGAGATATTATAAAGTAGTTTAAAATACAACATGGTACTAGAAATGATGGCTAGACTACACCAACATTATAAAATCAGTCTCATATACAATATTTGGACAGGAAAAAATGAATTACATACCAATGTTGGTTGAATTGAGTACATAATAGTTTATGCCCCCTCATTTTGAAGGAAGGTGGTGGAAACAACTTGAGAATCCCTACTTAATAGAAATGGGGATCCAAAAAAATTTCATGAGTGTATTCGAGGAAATATCATCATGGGGATCTGAGAATGGTAGGACAAAACCAAACAAATATTAGGAATTTCATTTGAGGATGAATCATATATGCATGTAAGAATATCAATGATGCGAGAAAATGAGATCCAACCAAGTATGATATCAATGAGGACTTTCTCATCATGGTCCAAGGTAACCCATTGACTAAGGAATAGGTACGAAGGTACAATAGATGATCCCCTAGTCTAATAGATGTGTTGAAGTTGATAGTCCACCGGGGCCCAATGGTGAAGGAGTATATGTAGGCCTAATATCCAAATAAAAACATGTGAAGCCATAACTTTGGAAGAAGCTACTGAGAATAGCACATGCGGGGGGATATCTAAAGGGAGCCCCCTCTGGAGGTCTACTACATGTCACACTTGTTCAGGGTGATGGTATCAATAACTGGATCACCATATTTTGAAGTGTATGGGTCTCAAATGTGAAAAAAAGAGCTAAAGTATAGCACATAAAATAAAACCACAGAACCCAAGATAGAAATGAATCCAAGGTAACAATCCTCTAAGCCAACCCTTTAAAATACAATTTTTTAAGTAGATAGAGGGGATCCCATTGGAACTAAGGAGAAGGGATCACCAAGGGACTAACACCAGGTGATAAGCATGATGTGATTAATGGGAATTGACACCAAGTTATGGATGGAAGGAAAAGAGAGGTGGACTCAATGATTCCCTTGTCTAGAGAATAAATGTAGGGATTATCTAACAATGATTGAAAACAACCATAAGGATGGTGGGTGATTGGTCATAATTCTAGTCGAATGTATTAGTGGGAAAAATATAGATGGATAGTTGGGAAACATGTGATGGATCAAATTGGTGGATGGTTGATTCATTTCAGATGCTTTAAACAAGGGCCACATAGGGAGGCTACTAGGGGGTAAAATGAGTGTGTGAGAGATACAATGTCACTCGCCAATATGTTTAAAAATACAATGGCCAAGTGGAATCCTAGTGGAGGAAGCCAATCAGTAGAGGGTGATTATTCTTGGGAGTGTTGTTGTGGCTGGTGAGGAAGAGGGGATAAAAAAGAGGGAATTCCTCCTATAAATTCCATTGAGGTTGGCTAGGAGGAGTGAACCCAAGTGAAAATTATTTGTAGTAATTACAAGAGGGCTAGATAGGAGGAGAGAATAGGAGGGGAAAAGTATTCCTAAAAATATCAATGGAACTGGATAGGAAGAAATGAAAAAAGGGAAAAAAATTCCTAAGAGTGCCAATGGGTTAGGCCATGAAGAAATGACTGAAAAAAGATAAATTCCTCCTAGTAATTCCAATGGGGCTATCTAGGAGGAGGATACTCAACTCCATCTAATAATGTCAGTGAGTATGGTTAGACATATAATATGACAAGACAATCCCACCTAATATTACCATGGGGATGGTTAGGGGGGGGAGACTCAAAAGAAAAGTGTGTACCTATAAATTCCAAAGGGGCTAGACTAGAATTATACAACAAAGACCGCTCTTAAGAATGTTCATGATTCTGGTTCAGAGGATGAAAAAAAGGGACTATTCCCCCCAAGAATGCATATGAGACTGATTAGGGAGAATGACACGCAGAGGGGAAGAATTCCTAATAATTCCCATGAGGATGGCTAGGAATGAAACATAACACAAGGAGTCCCTCTTAAGAATTCCCATGAGGCTAGTTAGGAGGGAAACCAAACAAAATAAGGCCTCCTAAGAATGTCGATGGGGTTGGTTGGGAGGTATCCAGAGAAAAGTGAAGCCTTCTTGGGAATGCCTATGAGGCTATATATAAAGAAGACACATACAAAGAGACCTAATAATCTTATGAGGATAGTGAAGAGATATCCAAACAAAGGGGCCCATGTGAGAATACTAATGAGGTTGGTGGGAATGCACTCAAACTACAAAATACAAGTTGAGTGGGACTCTCCAAAATATGTTAATGGGGCTGGTTAGGAGGGAACCCCACAAATGGAACCTTACTAGAAATGCAAATGAGGTTGTTTGGGAAGGAACTAAACAAAGCGAAGACACAACCCCAAATAACAATGCTTGTGAGTCTGGTTGGAATTGGAGTATGATGGTAACCCTATCATAGAATTTCGATGAAGATGATGAAATCGAGGAAAAAGAAGATAACCCCTCCTAATGATTCCAATAGGGTTGGATAAGAGAGGAGAAGGGAGGGATATTTCCTGAGATTTGCAATGGGACTAATCAAGCAAGGATCCCTTTAAACCAACAACCCTCCTAGTAATTCCAATGGGGTTGAATAGGAGGGAATAGAATGATATCCCTAATTAAGGGAGTCAATGGGATGCAAATACCATGCCCCCAACTAGGAAAAAACATTCTACTAGGGAAATACAACCCTTCATGGAAGAAAATGGATTCCATATGAAGTGTTGAATTTCAAAAAAACAAAAGTACCCTTTTGAAGTGCTTGGAAATATGATTACAATGTTACAAATAGTTTTTCAATTAGATTATGTATGGCTACCTAAAAAAAAAAAATGGGATTTATCCTTTAAATGTGTTTCCCTACAATTTTATAATTCAATATCACTAGTGGTGGAGACTAAACATGGAGAGGAGGAGGCGACCCTAAATATTTCTTAGGTTGCTGCAAGAGATATGACCAATGAAAACTAGTGCTTTGAGTCTCAATTTGGTGGTCTATATGTGCTCTTCATTTTTGTTCGATTACTTTCCTATATCAGGGGTTGTTTTGAGTGTTTTGGCACCCTAGCCAAATTGTGAGGTCCAATGCACTTTTTCGGGATAAAAAGAGTGTTTTCCAATGTAGGAAAAGACCTATTAAGGGAACTATCCAATGCACTAAGATAAGGAAAATGTGTATTGGACAAATTTGGTTAAATGGGACAAAAATTGGTGGGTGGCCCCTAATCAAGTGGAGGATAAAGGGGAAACTCAAATGACAAATTTTTGCGATAAAAAGGAACTAAAAAAAGGTGGTTTTGTACATGTATGGGAGATTTGAAAGTAATATGGAGAGAACATGAATTTGAGGATATTCGAGCATAGGTGCAAGGAGATCCAACCATACAGAGGGAATTACCACAGTATGGGTTACTCAAGTACTTTGAAAATCCTTTAATGTGAACAGGAGAAGGCATATTGTCCTGCATAGAGGGATATTTGGACCCTGATGATGGTGCATTTATGGTATGTGGTCATATCCTCAAGATAACCATGTAATACATATACTTTCTCACAAGGTTACCCCAACTAGGGGTGGTATTGAACACTCCACCCACGATGCCTCAAGGGAGGTGAGTAGAGGAGTTACTATATCACCATTGTACACCTAAAATTTAGATTCATGATTCTTATATATATGTATGGGAAAGAGAGAGATTAGAGACTCGAGAAGTGGCCACAATAGTGATTCAGATAGCAGGGAGTCAATCTCTACAAAAGGTAACTAGAGGGAAGATGCATGTGATTGAGAGGGAATTACATGGTTCCCACTTTGAATGGGAACATATACTTTTGATGGTTCTCAAGCACAAAGTGATAGTGTTCCATAGAGAATGAGGAGGTAATTGTTAATTTGGGATAGTATTTTTTTCCTTCTTCTTTGAGTGTGTTTTGACACTATGCGCACATGTGTATGTTTGTGATGGGGGGCCTTGGGAGCCCTGGATGGGCCGATGGAGTGAACTATTATGTTTAGGTTGGCGTGGTGTAGTTGGAAATGTGTTCTAGTATGATTTCTTTCGTCATTGGGAAAATATCCCAATAGTGATCGAGGAGGATACGTACTTAGGGATGAACTACCAAGGGGATCCAAAACTACATTTTCCATCAAGTCGAGCTCATGGACATGATGGTAAGGAATAATGTGATTTTTTTTTATTATATATATTTATTGCATCATGTGAAATGTGTCAATATGTGATATTGACAACATATATGTGTGAAACTTGCAAATATAACACTAGTGAGGCCAGTGAGGAAGACAACAACTAGGGAAGCTACTGCATCTACTAATCCTATAATAGAGGGGTCTGGCCAGGGGGATGATATGCAGGTGGAGATGGAGGACCTATGATATAGGTTGTATATCCTAATGACTAAGGAATCCAAGTGTGAGAGGAATGTTACATATGATTGTTACATTGGCTCTTATGTCAGAGTACAATAAAAGTGGCGCTCCATCCTACAGAGGGTAGGAGTCATGGGACAAGTGGTGCATGACTTCACATCAGCGGAGACAATTCCCCTAGCATGTATTTCACCATATGATGGTGATGATAATTAGGGGGTATAGGTGACCCCAATTTTTCATACTTATGTGACATGTGATGGACATGTCAGTTGTATAGTAGAGTAGTGGACTTGTACTGATACACTAATGTATTAGTATAAATGAATGATAGTACATGTATGATAATGTAGAAATGAATGAAAATGGTTATGTTCTTGTCGACATGTGATAAATTCAATTCTAGGATATTGTTTGTAATGTTTTCTACAAAATGATTGTGACTTATAGGTATGTGATTGAATGTAATGGATGAAAATGATTGTACCAGGAGAAACAAATGTAGGGAAGTTGGGAATATGAACAAACATGAAGGGGACAAATGCGATGAGCAAGGGGACTGACTAAAAAGCCTATAATTACATCATATTTGGCCTGATTATTTGTGGTAGGTCCAACAACAAAAACACTACTAGAATGATAGAGGGTAGGAATGGGGGTAAATGGGGCCCAAGCTACTGGGGATGGATTCTGAGAAGAACAACTCACACCATGGACATATCCAATGTAGAAGGGAAAAAATGGTCTATATGAAAAGTGTAATAATATAATGAGTGAGATGTAATACATGCAAGGTGAAGACAATGAAAAAATCAAAGATAAAAACTATACAAAGAAGACCTGGAATGAGATTCTCACAAGGGGTTGCGAGACACATCCCCAAAGAAAAGAATCAACTGAGATTCTCATTTCAGGGGATCAAAAACATCGGAGATATATGAGGTATGGGAAATGGGTGGGGATGGCTCACAATGAGATTGTGTATATTCAATGATCAAGGTGGCGGCCTCCACATGTGCATCCTCTAGCTAGCAAAGAACATGAAATGAATATCTGTACTGGGGAAGGTGAGGAAAATGGTTAGAATAATGAGCATAATTGTCACATAACACAATTTTTTTTTATATGCAAAGTCTTTATCCATTTGGAAACTAATTCAAGAAGTTGGATTTCCACAACTAGAGTGGAACAAACAACATCCAGATCATAAAATTTGTAAAGTTATTTCAATTTTGGAAGTAAAAGGCCATGAAAGGTAGGATGACATGGAAGTTTTCACAATTTATAAGGAGGAATATACTTTTATGTGGTATTTTGTGTGGTTGGAGTGGGGTGAGTGGGGTTTTGGGTAGATTTTCCTTTGTCCTTGCTCTAGGTT
>ML777045.1:131364-193026 GCA_009831015.1 Picea engelmannii
ACAGACCTGGATGAAAGAGAAGGAGGTGGAGGGGGAGGTATAGATGATGAATATATATGTAGAATACTAGGATGGATATGAATAATATACACAAGGGTCAAACAAAAATATGGTCTCAATTCAAACATCGGAGGAGGGGTGGGAGATAGATCCAGATACCACATTGAAATCCTAATCATAAGGTTAGGAAGGGTGATGGTGGCCATAACAAGGATAATGAAAATCCCAGGAGGAGGAAACAAGAAAGGCACCTAGCTAAAGGGATAGTGTGGATGTGTCTATAACATGATTGTTGGAGGCATGGATGATGTAGGCATTGATGGTATAGTAGAGGGTTGTGGGTTAGAACCTGTTGGTACATGGCTGTAGAACACCATGAAAACATTGGATCAAGTAGATGAAGAAACTACCATAATTTTTCCACTGTATGCACCCAAAAAAATAGATTCTTTATAGACTATGAGGCTAAGTTCATCAACAAAGGTAGTAATATGATCCCTACCTAAGGAAGAAACAACATTGTCAGGATGAAGCTAGGTCTAGGGGTCATAGAAAATCATTTGATCGATGGTGATGAGTTTCCCAATATGGGGGGAAAACATCTTATGAAAAAAAGACAAGGCCATGGCCTTCAATGCATACATGAAGATACATCCTAAAAAGAGTTTGTAATCTAGAAGGACATATCTAATAATTCAACGTGGTGGTGGTGGTGGATGCATCAGAGAGACAAATCCAATGATACCATCGACTCCACATGAAGTGCCAACAATAGTTGAGTCACCTGATCGAGAATGGAGGGAATAATTGATGATCATGTATATATATATATAGATTGGGTGTACATCAAGTGATACTATTGGGCCTTCTGGATGGACTCTTCCTCATTCTATGGAAATTTCATGGAAACATCCTTAGTAATGGGAAGGAGTGAATTCAAGAAGAAATCCTTGAGGAAAATTTCATCAAATTTGGCTTTGTACAAGATACAACATTTGTGCTACTCATGGATGTGGTCAGAGATGTAAGTAGACATGGTTTGGAAACATGTGATAAGGAAATCAATCCTAGGTCATGGAAAACATGTAACTGGAAGAAGGTGAGGAACACATTTGCAAAGGACTTAAAATTACAATAAGATTTATCGAGTTGGTCTATCTACCACTTTGTAGCAACACCCATCAAGTTTGTTTGGAAAATATGAAGTTTGACGGAGTCCTCTGTGATGGATTTTGATGAACACTATAAGTGGATGGACATCAAGTGGTTGCAATGGTCTTATTTAGAATTTCCCTCAATCTTGGTGATGTCAAAGGGGAATTTGGTGGGCATGGGGAAGTGAGTTAGGATCATGATGAATGGGATCATTGATCAACTAGTTAATGTCGAGGTACTCAAATTAGACATGAAAGTCAAGGAGGTTAGGGTATTTATAGCCATGGGTGAACTAGGAGGAGATGGTCCCAGTGAAGATGGTATAGGGTGAGAATTGGTTGCACCAGTACCTCACAATGGGGATATGGGTTCATACTTTTAGAAGCTAGAACTGGAAGAGTGAATAAGGTAGAGGGAATTTCCTCATAAAGTGGAGATGAGGGAACATTTGATGGGAAACTGTGGGCGGGGGCATTTTAGCCTCTCAGAATATATCTTTGAGGGAGAAATGGTGTCCAAGGTGAGATTGAGTTTTAATTTTGATTAAGTGGTATTCTTTTTTTATATTTTTTTAGTGTGATGACGAGTGTATGAAATTGGCTTAAACTGTTGAAAGTAAATTGTTGATAATGGAAATAACTTGTTGAAAGTAAATAAATCTGAAAATAAAGTGCAGAAAAGAAATATCTATGGATGCAATAAACCTAATCAAAAGTACTAAGGGATGAATTTTCCTATTGAAAAACATAAAACGTGTTTCATTCAAAATAATAAATCTAAAAAAGAAAACTTTTTTTTAAAATAATGCAACTATATTGCAATGGAAAATCCCTATTGGTAAGTAAAAAGAAGGGGACTAAAGGGTCATTATTTCACAAATGGTTTTGGTATGAAAACACCATCTAATAAAGGTTCTATAACAACAATATAATGACAACTAATGGATGTAGAAAACAATAAAGAACTCAATGCAATTAAACCAAACCTAAGGTCCAACCCTATATGATTCTTTTAATTCTTTTGGATGCACTTGAAATGAGATGCAAATAAAGAAGAGAAAATAATGGGAAGAAAAAAAAAGTGGTATAGCTACAACCTATTTGTATCAACAAAAAAGGATCCAAACCCTCAAGAAATCCCTTGAGAAAAAAGGATCAAAACCTCCTGGGGGTTTTCTCCTCAATTCCTAGGGTTGATATGGGGTTTTTAAACAACTCCATAAAAGATCAAACTAAAGGAAAATGAAGTCCCTAAAGAACATCTACAACCAAGAAATAAAACAATGAAAGAAAGAATAAATTTCAAAAGTGATTAGTGCAGGGAAAACATGGAAATGTGCATTGAAAAGTGGCAGAAAAGGCCCAATTCCTACATTGCTTGTTGGAAGAAAAATATCCAGAACGTATGTTGAGAAGTGGAAGAAAAGACTCTAGAAAGGGAATTGGCCAACACTAAAATAGTGGAGAAGATGTGTTGGGAAAAAATTACAGAGAAAATGTTGTGGCTTAAGCTCCAAGGGTTTCTTGAGTGGATTTTCAACACATATAACCTAAAAAACAAAACAATATAGGAAGATAAAAACCCACAAAAAAATCAATGAAAACCTATACAAAATGTGAATTTTTTTTTACGAGACACCCACAACCAAGGATCATGAGTAAAACTCATATCCCCACTAGAGTTTACATTCGTTTGGTGCAAATCCATGACAACATTGAGTCGATCTGCAAAATTTGTGGTTGTTTCAAAGTCACGTAGAAAAGTGGGTGAGAAAACCAAAATACTTATTTCTCTATTGACTAAATGTATTCAGATCTATGCTATTCAAAAATAAAAATGCATCCAACATAAAGGATACCTAAATAACACAAGATATAAATAGTCAAGATGATCTATAATTCCCATTAAGTAGAGTACAAATAAGATACACCTATGAAGAGATCGATGAAGACAAATATCTCCTAGTGGCTGCTCCATGGGAGGGTTCTTCTTTATTTCCCAGATGTGTGTTAGTGATGGCTATACTTCTCCTCTTGGATGAAAGTATCTATGGTGAGATGGAGCTAAAAGGTCAATGGAAATTTTGGTAGCATATGTTTACTCTCAAGGAAAAATGATCAAGGAAATGGAATGTCTCTCTTTATTTTGTAGGAAAAATAGTGGTTATCTTTGATAGGGTCAAAATAATAAAATATTATATTTGACCCAATCAATTGCTATCCACTAATTGATTTTTACCTTTGTTTTAAATAAAATAAAGAGGGGAAAATGCATAAAAGGGGATTATTGATTTAATTAAGTGGAAATAACTATAGGAAAAGTGTTTTCCTAAGTTATACAAAGGGAAAAGTGTTTTGAAAGTGTGTATGACAAGAGATACATATACTATGATGGTGCATATCGATAAAGCTTATTCTTTTAGGAGAAGTCAAAATAAATGGTGATAACAAAGAGAAATATGGAAAAACTTCATTCTCAAAATAATTTCCATGGTTTGAGAATAGCTCTTGAAGGGCCCAACGTGAGTGATGATGTAGTTAAAGAAAAATTGGGTTGGTGTTTCCTCCATGTTGATGAATTTTGGCATGGCTTCAGACCACTTGGTAAAGTAGTTGACAACCACAATGATGTACTTGTGCCCATTTCTAAATGAAATATTTCACATGATAAATTTGATGCCCCAGTCACAAAAGGGATTGATGGTGATGAATAGGTGTAAAGGAATTGGTTGAGTTTTGTTTTTTTGAGTGAAAAATTGACACTTTGTACATCATTTGACTACTTGAATGAAATCATAGAAAATGCTAGGAAAAAAATAACCATCATGGATAACCTTTTGGGTGGTGGAAATTCTTGACAAGTTTCAACCATAATAAGTGTTATGGTAAACATTAAGGACCCATTTATCTTCCTCTAGTATCATACATTAATGCAAGACAATGTCAATGTACCATCCCCATTTTAATCCCTATATTAGATATATGTAATGTAAATGTTTCGTTGATGATAGTTTCCTATTGAAAATGTAGTTCCCTTGTATTCCCAACATGATATATTCCTAGAAAACTTGTGTTGGTGCTCTAGAGGGAAGGGAGATAGCCTAAGGCACTATTTAGAAGAGAAGGGGATCCCATTCCTTGGTATTTGTAGGATGTGAGGATGAGAGTTAGTGGATTAGGATGGTTGTAGGAAACTACTTTACTACAAGTGGATAGTAGTCACTCTTAGGAGACATAATTTATTATGGATTATTGGCCCCATATTGGCGGTGAATTAGTGTTGATATTTGAAAAAAAAAATTCTATGGTTGAGAGGAACGTCTGTCCTCTGTAGCTATTTTCACATTTGATTTAAAAGATGAGTGTTTTATCTCCATTCAATGTTTTACTTATGGGGTTATATTGATGTTCATAGAATCTTTGTTTTTGAGACATTTCATGCTGCTATGTCTAAGTTTAATTAGTTGCACTCATGTTTACTGGAATTTATATTATATGCATAGGATTTTTTATCCTGTTGCATTTCTTGGGTTTGGTAGTTGGGGATGATATAGATTGGTATTAGAGCTCAAGTTTCAATAATAGGATTTTATTGGCCAAAGACCAACGTGGATTTAACAAATTATCTTTTATAGAGTATCCATATATGTCAAATTTCGAAGAAATGATCAGTTTCAGAGTGAAATTCCCAAATTTTGAGGTGAATAATGAGAGTAATTGGAAATTGATACCAAATAAGAGTCACAGGGTCATTTTTTTCCCATGGGAAGATAATTTTATATCTTCCATGGTGGTTGAAAAATGAACATTTTTTGGTCGAAAATTATTTTTTTTGTAAAAGTATCAAATTTTCAAAAATTATAATTTTGGGGATTTTTGGAAAATTTCATATAGATGATGATGTGAACCATACCCATGATGTGGAATAACAAGGTACACAATGGGAATTCCATTTTTTCAAAGGGAAGGGGCCATGGATTAGATTTTATGGATCAATGGTTGAGATCACTTGAATTTTAAGAATCAACGACCGAGATTTGTTTGTGGATTTGGAGAAGCCCAATGAAATTTGGAGAATTTTGGTGAACTGACAATTGAGGCTAGTTTGATATCAAAGATCGATGGTCTAGATCCAATGTGAAGGATTATTTTCATAATATTTCCTTCAGAATAATTTGTTTAGGAATATTAGTCTTTTAGGAAAATCCTTTTGGGAAAAGGCTTGCGGGAAAAACATTTCAGGAAGACTTATTCAAGAGAAAGTTCAACAACTTGACAACTAGATGGCGTGAGTCCTATATTATTGTGGGATAAAAATTTTGGGAATAAATTCAAACAATGTAAGTTCATCCTCCCATGTGTGAAGCCTAATGGCGTGATTCTGATAGGCTTGTAACTTTTGTGTTTCGGGAAAACCCTTGTAACATGATACTCGATTGTTCTAATGGGTAAATTTTGAAAAGGTGTTCCCAACAAGATTGCAGAAAGAATACTTTGGAAAATCCATAATAAAAAGTTATCTTATGATCCTGAAAAGAAAATTCTTCTAAGTTAATTCCAATAGGCTTGCAGGTTGTGGGTTGTCAGAAATTAATGAAAACATGTTATATAGATATTTCAACGAGATTATCCTAAAAACATGTTCTCGATAGGCTTGTGGGTTGTAGATTATGGGAAAATATTAATAATGTGTTAACTTTATACTTCAATGGGAAGTGTCTGTCAGGGTAAATTCAATAGGATTATGGGTTTAGATTTCGGAAGAAGCATGGAACACTATATATCATCACGCATGAACCTGATTTACAGAGAGGTCGATATCATATAAATTTTGAAGTTATTTCATGGAAAAGTAGGGATAAAATAACTAAAAATTCCCCAACCAATGGAATTCCAAGAAATTGATCAGCCAAAAGAGGGGATCGAAGGACCGCTACAGTAGTAAATTAGTCAATTCTATGAAAAATTTTATCTTTTCAAAGGTCATAAACTTGCAAAGGAATTTTGAGGGAATAAACATCATTTTCAAGGAGTTGAAATACTGATAATTATATGTAACTTAAATACATCGAGTCTCTATTGTTTCAATGAAATAAATTGGTAAAATATTTCCAATGAGATATCATGAGCACAAAATAGATCTCATATGATAAAGTTACTGTTGAAACGATATACTTTATTAATTAGGTACCAGTTTAGGTCCATAGGGAATAACGCCTTTCTCAAAAGTCACCTTGGGGCACAAGAGTAGTCTGTGCAGATATCATGAACCATAGAAGAGAACCATGTAACCGAAATGGAATCTAGTGTAACATTGCCATCCCACTCAACAGGCCAGGCAATGCCACAGAGGGAACATCTTTCTTCTCTGATACCAATTTGTAACATTCTCGGCCTTAAACCAATAGGCCAGGCTAGGCCACCGAATAACTTTCATGCTCTGATACGATATATATTTATATTCATATATATCTAATGCAATTTAAACAGTTATAGCATTTTGTTCATACATCTATTCATGCGGAAACAACATTAAAACATACATGCAATATATACAGACAATTATAATAAGATTATAACTTGATTTCAAGATACACATCATACAGAGAACAAAGATTGGGTACTTATCTTTTAATAGATGACCACCAACAGCATGCAAAAATTCCACAAACCTCCCAACCTTAGACCAGGCTTCTTGTTGGGCCATTCATTTTTGGATTTAAAGCTACGCATGAAAGAATACAATTCTAGTTTTGGTTTAGCACAAGTTGTGCAAGCTACATAAGAAGTTGGACAATAGAGCAAGGAAAACTAACAGAAATCAGTTGCGAAAAAAGGGCAACGCAACGCCACCAAGGAAAAATCAGTTACAACAAAGCAAGAAAGCATGCGATCCCAAAGCCAGAAGATCCCAACTAGCTTAGATATATGAGATGTATACAATTGTAAAAGGGTTCTCTCTCTTAGTTCTGGCTTCTTGTTCTTGATAGGTTGAGTCTTGTTGTTATTAAGAAAATCTTGTACATGTAATCTGTATTCAATTTTGGTTAGATAGAGCTCTGCGACATGAGTCTAGAGTTAGAATTCTATAACAAGGTATCAAGCTATAGCTCTCAGATTGTATTCAATAAGTTCTCAAGATAATAGAAGAAGAAAGACCCAAAATTTTGAAATATAATGTGTCATACTGTGTTTATGATTATGCATTGTATCTTTACAATACTTCTTTATGCTTGATAAGGTCAATATGATGTCTTTGTGTATAAATTATTTTCACAACTTAAGTATCTTCTATTCTTGTATGCATGAGTTTGGATCTGGTCTATAATTGGTTTATCTTGTGCAAGATCATGGTGAGTCTTGAAGGTTCTGGGAACCCACCCAAGTATTCTCCTTTCCCTTCCCTATCCTTCTATCTTAGTTTCACTTTGGGTGAGACTTCTTCTCTTCGAAAGATATGAAAGTGCCAACGCTGTACACTAAACTATACTTTTTGTTGGTAACCTGAGAAGGACCCTATTCTGATCAATTCCGCGCCAACAGAATGGTTTTGTTGACAGGACCTACATTAAAAGGGAACCTGTAGGGAGAATGCTTCCGCAGATTCACAAATCTAATACTCACCAATGTTGGGAGAGAAGTTGTGACACCTTCATATGGAAAGAAGTAGATCTCAAAGGAAAATATGTGAAATATACACCAAAGGTAGTCTTTTACTCAGAAAGATCGAGCGACCAGTATGAGATATTCTAGGTTAAGTTCCAGGAAGATCTGTTCCACTGGATAGATAGGCTCCAAGAAGCTCCAGAATTCCAATAACGAGTCAAGATAACATGTACTTGGGATACAAAAAATATTGCAACACTTCATCGGCTGGATTGCCCAGTAATGCGAGAAATATATTTTTGGGTCAATACCAAATTAGAAGGATACATTATTGCGTTTGCAGCTGAGAATCACCAATGTTTTTCACAAGCAAAAGCGGATTTCAATAAATATGAAAAGGGAAGACTGTTGAGAGAAATCCCCCCATGGATTAAGTTTTTCTTGATGGAAGAGGGGATGCTGACTACGTCCCTGATTGATATGGCAACGTAAACACCCTCACTTAGGGTGGGGAGAGTTTGGAGTGTACTCATGGCCTGAGAGAGGGGAGAGGGTTATTTGAAAAATGGGGGAAACAACAAGAAATGGAATCAAGATATGATCGATCCTTGAAAAGAGCCGCCATATTTGAGAATTGGTGGAGTGGTAAGATAAATAAAGTAGAAAAATAGTCTGAGAAGTTGTGGAAACAAGTCGAACCAAGAGAAGTAGAATAAGGATAGATGGAAGAGTTGCGGAATATGAGAAGACAGGAAAGACTGGAAGTCAAAGATTAAGAGAGAGAGAAGCACAGAGAGAAATAAGTCCCCAGGAGAGTGGACAAGAAAGAGAAGGTGTAGAAGCAAGGGAGAAGGAAGCCGACATGGATCTTGAAGAGGAAAGAGAAAATTCAACCCCGATTCTAGGAAATATCGAGAATCCAGCTGAAGAGACCTCTCTAGAGGAAGAGAACGAGACCCCCCAAATCAAAGAAACTCACCCTGAAGCCAGTTTTTCCAGCCTCAAATCACCCATACCCCAAGTGTCTTCTATACAAGTGGTAAATTAGATATTACCTTCTTATGCTAATTTTGTTCCAGTAGAGCTAGTTAGTCAGTCACAACCAGGAAGTGCAAGTATAGGGAGGATATTGGGATCCCCTGGTAGGTCACAACCAGAACCGTTAGGTTTTATTTTGATAGGAGAAACAATATCAACAATGTCTAGTAACACAAGAGGTTCGCTTTCTCGATACCCATAATTCTGGGGTAAAGGAGATGAAGATGTTTAAAAACATTGGCTCTTGTGTGAAGCAATCTGGAGGTCCAGAGGGACTCCGAATGTGAATAAATTGGTTGAGTTCCAAACTACCTTGAGAGTCTGTGCTCTAAAATTGTACATGAAGTTTATTGATTCAGGAGTGCCAGGAATGCAAGGTCAAGAGTTCACACATGACTAGGTACGGGCAAGGTTCATAGCAGAGTTTAAGCTACCTCAGTCAAAACAACAAGCTCTATCTGAGTTGCGCGAAATTCAGCAAAGGGAAGGTGAATCAACTTGGGAATATAGAAAGAAGTTCAAATATGATATAGGGAGGATAGCACATCCAATTCATGAGGAATATTAAATAGAATGGTATATTCATGGATTGCTACCTCTAACACAAATTTCGTTAATGCAACAACGGATAGCCACTTTGACAGATGTCTTGGAACAATCAATCAATATTGAAGCCATGACAGGACATCTAGTGAGCCTGAAAGTGACCAGACCCCTAGAAGATGCAAATGTGGCGCAACTACAAGGGAAAATAACTGCGCTTATAGAAAATAATCAAGAATTGACAATACCTAGACCAAGACGACCACAAGTCTGGTGTACCAGATGTTACATGGAAGGACATATGGTGAACGAATGTCAACGAATGAGTGGAATGGGACCTCCTCAAAATCTGATGGGACCCTCACCAGGACCCATGGGAGGAGTTGCTCAAGTATCTGTGAATTTTCCATTCCATAAGCCCACCCCATATCATGCTTTTCCAGGTATCCAAGCAGTGCCAACATTTGAGTATTGCAAAATTTTCTGAATCCATGGGCATGGGGCAAGACATTGCCCCATTATTTAGAAGTATTCAAAAGTACCAAATACTGTACATTGTGAGTTTTGTGCATCTACCACACATACTACCAATCAATGTATAATGTTGGATTCAGTTGTAGACATGCTGGATTGAACAACATTCAGGGTGAATGAAACCCCTCAGGGATAGGGAAGAGGTCGAGGAGGTGGAGCCGGAGGATACTTCAAAGGAGGAAGAACCGAGGGAATAGAACCAAGTAGATGCTACAATTGTGATGAGCAAGGACATATGGCTAGATATTGTCCTCATCCGAGGCGACCATGGTGCTGTCACTACATAACCAATGGGAATGCAACTGAAGACTGCCTAGAACTAATTGAAAAAATGGAAGATCAGGTATGTCAACGAGGAACTAACCTAATCATTTCATAGATCAAGAGAGTTATTAGAGGAAAACTTCCCAAACTTAATATCATCACTCAAGGAGGAGAAAATACTAGCGTTAATACTGATAATTTACCTCATATCCAAAAAGGAGCACCTAAGGAAGACATGTGTGATCCTCTAAAACATAAGTTGTTCTTTAAAAAATCCATAGAAGCATTTTAGAATATACCAAGCCCTGAGATGCAAGAGAAACCCCCTTAGCCTATTGTTTACCCTAATATTACGCAATTCCTTTCTTCACCCCCTGCACCCATAAACCCTGTAGTCACACCGAGACAACCTGAGCAACCAAAAAATGTAGTTGACCTTTGGTTTCAATTATTTTCTGATATTCTTAGGGATGACCAGTTAATAGAAAAGTTGTGCAATGTGCTATACCTAGTTCTAGGTAATGGAGAATCTAGAGAAGTAAGAATAAGGACTAATCTTCCTAAGAAGAATATTGAAAGAGTGAAAAGAAGAAAAGTACAAACTGGAAAAGAGTTTAGACTAGTATCCCAACTAGATGCGTTTGATATTAAGGATGTTATGTTATGCTATGTTAGATGATTTTGAGGTGATCAAAATCGAGGGGTATAAGGACCCTTATCTTGCACTACTTGGTATTGATTGGGCCTATGAAAACTATGTGGTGATTGACCTAAAGAAAGACACTATGATATTTGAGGGAGACAACATCAAAGTAGTTCAACCCTTGGATCCGTATGTAGGCCCCCAATACACGGAGCCAACAGGGAAAAATATGGAGGGAGAAGACTTGGATCAGTTGTACACTGTAACATCATGAACAAGAGAAAATTACATAAATTCTACTGTTGACAGATCAGTAAGTTGGAGGAGTATACAATCAATAGATGAAGATTTAGAACTGGCATTTGATAGTTGGAAGCAAGGCTCATACAAAATATTTTCAAGAAGATGTGCAACTCTTAGGGAAATTAGATGGGTTGGAACCAAGGTCAGAGAACAACCAATATATCATGGTACCTCAAGACTTAACAATTTTATGTTCGGCATGGAAGAAAAGGTAGTAGAGGATCAAAGGATCTAAGTATTGGATTTATCCCTCCAGAACAACCATGCTAGATGGTGGGCCAATCACAAAGCCTTACTCGAAAATTGGGATTATGTGAAGAAAGCTATCAAATATAGATTTCAGGATAAGGAGCAACTAGAATCAGAGATGTGGATGGATTTCGAAGTTGCACAACTGTTCAATGGACAATATAATCCTAAATCACACATTGAACAATGCATGACACAGTGGCAAGTTTTAGAAATACCATCTCTCTTCTGGGTTCAAGTATTTCCCCATTCACTAGGTCCAATTCCGGAAGCTTCGTTCATGCATGAAGAAACTAGAAGACAGACCATTGACTGGAAAACTTTATCAGATCAATTTTGGAAGGACTTCTTGTTTACAAGTAACTAGCATGAGCTTAAATTAGTCATGCAAAGAATTAAAGAATTCCATTTTACATAAACTAGTAAACAATAATCAGACCTAGTGGTATGCGCATAGCATATGCAAGAACTTCAGACTAATCTTCACCTAAAATTGGACAAGAGACCTATAGAATTCTATAATATTGAGAAGGATTTGGAAAGCCCAGATGATTTAGAAGAATTGAGAAATTAGCCATTAAGGAGATAGAAGGGAATAAAGAAATCAATAACATCATACCCGACCAAACTGATGGTTCTTATAATCACCCATTGATGTTGCTCAAAGTAAATATAGGGACCACAGAGAAACCTAAGATATCTATGGTGGGAGATTACTGGGATGAGAAAACTAGCCAAGAAATAAAGAGTTTGTTGTGAGAGTATGAGGATTTGTTCCCAAAGACATTTGCAGAGTTAAAAAGGATTAAAGGAGTTATGGGAGAGATGAGAATTGAATTAAAACCAGGATCAAATTCTATGAGGCATAGACCATATCGCCTTAACCCTAGGGTGAAATATAAGGTTAAGAGGGAAGTAGACAAGATGCTATAATATGGACTTATTTTTGTAGTATAAGAAGTAGAATGAGTCAGTCCAATAGTCATCCATAGCAAGAAAGGCACAGAGGATATTAGGGTCTGTGTAGACTACAAACACCTTAACTCTGCCTATGTGCATGACCCTTTTCCAACACCTTTTATTGATGAGGTTATAGAACATGTTGCGGGGAAAGAACCTTACTCATTTACATACGGATTTTTAGGGTATCACCAAGTAAGGATTGTTGAAGAGGACAAAAACAAGACCACATTAATAACATAATGGGGGTCATTCACGTACAATGTGATGCCATTCGGCCTAAATAACACCCATGTATTTTTTTCCAAGATTGTAATAGCATCTTTCCGAGAATTTATTCACAAATTTATAGAAGTTTATATGGACATTGGATGGTATACAGTCTACTCAAGGAACATGTAGCGCTACTACATCTAATGTTTTACATATGTAGAGAATTATAGATATCATTGAACCTCAGGAAGTGTATCTTTTGTGTGCCACATGGAAATTTTTTAGGTCACATAGTATGCCGAGAGGGAGTACTAGTAGACCCATCCAAATTTGGGGTCATTGTGAATATGTCACCACCTACGAGTGCTAAGCAATTGCGCTCAACGTTAGGGCACACCGGGTACTACCTCAGGCTTATCAGAAGATATGAAAATATCACTGCACCTCTGGAAAATCTACTAAATAAGGTCGAAGTGTTCCAATGGACTCGAGAATATGATAAAGCATTCGAGACCCTAAAGGAGAAGCTCAACACAACACCTATTCTAATATTTCCAAATTGGGAGAATAAATTCCACGTCCATGTAGATGCTTCAGGTATTTCCTTGGGAGACATATTGGCACAACCAGGAGATGGAGCCATGGATCATCCTATCTATTTTGATAGAAGGAAGTTGTCGCAAGCTGAGCACAACTATACAACGAAATAAATTGTTGGGCAGATGCCCATTTTGGGGAAAAGGCATGACATGGAGGTGAGACAGATGGAAGAAAAGCATGCGAGGTGCACATGCAAGAAGAAGGGAAAGAAATACAACTAGCAGAAAAGAAGTGGAAGAAAGTGTGCATGCAAAGGAGAAAAGAGCACAAGGCTAGCATGCAAGAAGACCTAAGTAGATTAGGGTTTTGGTAAGAGAATGTAATGGCTGAGGAGCCACGACTAGATATAAATAGACACCTAGAAGGCCTAGGGTGGAGTTCGGTGTCTTAGAGGATTGTTATGAGTTACTTACATGAGACAGAGTAACAGGTCTGTGACACAAGTATGATCTGATACCTTTTTTTAAGTTGTTGAGCTATGGGAGGGAAAAGGGACATGACCTTGAGGGTTAGATCACAGGCTGAGGACCCTGGTATGATCTAGTCAGCCTCGTAAAGGTTCTGGAGTCTGGTTGATGAATGTATGAACAAAGTTATAGTGCGTGTGGCGCCATGCATGACAAACTTATAATAAAAGAGCCTTAGAGGAAAATCTTTGTGGACGTATCCCAAGAGGGGTTGAACCATAGTAATTTATGTGTTGTGTGGAATGGTTGTTGGTTATATATTTGTTGTTAATGATTAAATCTTATATAAATTCTTGATGAAGTAGTTAGATCTCTTGTTTTACATGCATGCATAAGGAACAACAGGATAACTTAGAGCGGTGAATGACCGAATGTTTCTTAGTAAAATAAATAGAATCCACAGCATGCACTAACAGATCGCCACTCAATCTTGGAATGCAAGAGATTGATTATTATAGTCACCCAAAAGACTATCTCAGGTGAGACTGTGCGGTGCACTCTGTGTACTACTTTTCCTTCTGGTTTACCTGGAGGGACGATACTTTTATAGGCTTTGTTGGGATCCTAGTAGACCTGAACCTGGGTCCCAACATGTTAAAACATAGCTTATAGATAAGCAACCAACAAGTGATTTTCTTGTCATTGGTTGGAACAAGATAGGATTGAGGGGATGCGATTTGTTGAAGATCTAGTGGAAGAATGGGTGATCTATTAAAACATTGTAAGATCTACGGAAGGCGGGTCAAAGGAATACTGAATCGGATGACAAGAAGGTAAGAATAATGTGTTGTTAGAAGGGGATGTTGAGACCGTGGAATCCCACAAAAGTAGAGATCGAAAGCTGGCTAAAGACAAAGGAGCTAGAGTTTGTGGATAAAGATAATAGAAACCCTGCAGTAACACCGCACAAATATCTTGAGAAGAATGTGTTTACTGATCTGCATGAAGTCTTTTTATGTGATTTTCCACACTTATTGAAAGAATGGATATTGAGGCTGAAGGATACCCATGCAACAAATTGGATACGACAGTTAGATTGGACCCCAGTTCATATCACACAATTACAACAGATAAATAATAAATTCACCCACGTAGTATATTTTTGGCTCGACAATATTGTAGCAAGCTTTATAATAGTGTTTGCAGTAGATACTGGGATGTCGTACATTGCAGCAGAGAAAGTGTTTCTACGTGGACCTCGAGGAAGGTATATCATATCATTGTATACTTTTATTAATATCTTGTCGTATAACAAAGGTGTAATGAGAATGGAATGAAACAACTAAAATTCCCTACATGCATGGGGGAAGGAGGGAAGCACTAAAAAAAAAGGAGAAATGGAAGGAGAAGTGGATGGAGGAAAGAAGGAGGAAGCCTTGGACCAAATCATGATAGATGAGGACTAGATCAAGCAGATCATGGCGACCTCTAAAAATACATGTAGTGGAGTACCCTACCAATACAAGGTGAATACCAAGAAGAGAGATGTGGTCCCGAGGTCAGGCTTGACAAGTGATGAAGAAGAGGTAGAGGATCTCTGAGTTATGGATCATATTGAGGAAATCCTGTGCACAACATATGAGATAAAGACAAGAGGTCCAAGAGTGAGAAGAGAAGGAAACTATCCTATCCATGCGAATGTTAGAGTGGAATTCATGAACCCATGTGAGACTAATACACCAATAGGAACACCATTGTTTAGACAACCAAGTCTCGGGAGAAGGAGGATAGTAGGAAGTACATCCAAAGAAGGAAAAACAAATGGGGGAGCCAGTTCAAGAAATACTAGTCAAGGGTCTACACTGTGCATAAATAGTAGTTCGACACAGTTTGAAATGACAAGACATGAGCCCACCATTCGGTTACCAGAATTTTGAGGAGAAGAAACAGAAGACCCTAAGAAACACTTTTTCATTTGTGAAAAGATCTAGGAAGAAAAACATATCACTGGTGAAGATACTAAACTTGCGTAGTTAGCCATTACGCTAAGAGACCGTGCACTAAATTGGTACATGAGTCTAGATACAAACAGTGCACCTGGGATGACAAGGACACTAAAAAAAATTAAAAAGTTAATGATTAATGAGTTCCAGAATATGAGATTAGAGGATCAATATATGAACGAGATGATAGAAATCGAACAGAAACCAGGAGAATCTGTCTGGGAAATTGACCAACGATTTAAGTGTTTGAAAGGGAAGTTGAGGTATGCCATGACAGATATGTAGCATAGGCATTTTTCGTCAATTCACTACTACCACACTTGAAATACCCATTGCGATAACAAAAGTTTCAGACACAGACAGAGGCCCTACAGGCAGCTTTGCAACTGGAAGAAAACCAATATCAACAAACGGATCCAGCCATTAAAGAACTGAAGGAGGATTTGAAGAACTTAACATTCCAGCTAAACTAGAACAAAAGTAAGGACAAACGGGAAGTTGTTTGGTGTACCATATGCAGGATGGAAGGACACCACAAGAACGAATGTCCAACATTCGCACAGTATATGGAAACAGGGAGGCCAAATCCTTTGCCAACATGAGGACCCTGGAGTGAAATTTTCAAAACACATGGGTATGATCCATATCATTGTCCTATGATGTAGAAATACCAGACAGTACCAAAGAATGCATACTGCACTTTTTGCAAGTCAGTAGGGAACGATGAAAAAGACTGTAGAACAATGGATCTGATGAGGGAAAGGACATCATACACATATAGGGTGAAAGACAAACTGATGATGGGGCAAGCTACACTGCAATTCAATCAAGAACCACCATAGTATAATACTATGCCGCAACAGTATAACACTGCACAACCATAATATAACCCTGCATAGTATAATCAGGTACATCAATACAATACATTGTGCGGAGATCGAGCTGGGTACAGAGAAGGTGGAAGAGGCAGAGGAGGCTTTGGACGTGGAAGAGGCCCAGTAGTGTGCCATAACTTCCAACAGCTAAGACACTATGCAAGAGTATGTCCACTTCCACCAGCAACTTGTATGTATTGTTGCACATTAGATCATGATAAGGAAGAATGTCTGACACTATTAGTAAAGATCCAGGAAAAGAGGAACCAGAACAATAAGAATGTTCAGTGGATTTCAGCAGAAGTGAGGGATGAAGGAAGAAACATCAACATAGTGATGCACGGAGGTGCTAAAAAAAGAGATGATGTAGACAAACAAGAACCAGTACAACAATAGTCGATTAAGAAGAATATTGAGCCACGTAAGTGATTTGATGCAGGAAAGGAGGAGACTTTTAAGGAGGCCAGACAAGAATTTCTCAAGAATAATGTTGCATCTACATCTACCGTGATGCATAATCAGGACATCCCAACGTATGAAATGTCGTCAGCATTGTACCATACCAGTGAAATCCACCTGAGAAACCAAGTAAGTTGTATTAAAACTTTCCTACAATTTTGTATTCAATTATTCAAGGATCCATCATCTGTTTTAGTATTACAGAATCTGTTAGATAGATGTACCACAAACTTTGAGGGAAAATTAGAATAGAGGATAGTTAATCACCTCCATGCTAGAAGGAGAACCAATAGAGAGTTTAGATTGAATGCCAACATCGAATATTTTAACATGGGCGATGTGATATTAGACCTAGGATTTGAAGTGAATGTATTGCCCAAAAAGACATGGAAATGCATGGGAGAACCTACCTTAGGCTACTCACAAGTCCAACTGAAGTTAGAAAACCATCACAGAGTTCTGCCAATAGGGATATTGAAAGGAGTGACAATATATATGGATGGAATGTGCACTAAGGGAGACTTCGAAGTGATCGAAATCGTGGATGGAACAACACCATATTTAGTGTTACTGGGATTGGATTGGGAATTTGAAAATCATACGATAATCAACCTGAATACTAGGAAGATGACATTTTAGTCAAGAGAATACATGGCTATCGCTCATCTAGATCCATCAGAAGCCGAAATATTTGTGGAACCAACATGTTTAGACCAGTTGTACCGAACCACCATGTGCACCGAGGATTACATTAACCCAACTACCAATGGTGTACTTAGCTGGAGAAGCATCAAATCATGTTCTTTCGACTCAGACACGGTTTTAGAGAATTGGTAGCAGTGCCTACATGAGGTCTCAACCAAAAGAGGCACACGAATAGACTGCGTAGTAAGGTGGGTTGGGACAGAAATCAGAGAACCTCCAAGTTTCCATGGAATTAATGACTTGGAAGAATTCCTAACAAGATATGAAGACGAAGTATTAGACAATAAGATATTTTTATCTCTTGAAATATTACTTAGGGATACACCTCCAATATGGTGGGGCGCACAGAAAGAAAAAATCAATGACTGGTACCAATGAAAAAGACTATTGCACATCAAATTTGGCACAGAACAAAAGAGGAACACAACTCAGAAATACAATGGAAAGGGGACACCAGAGGAAAATTTGGAGAAGTGCAGAGAACTATGGAGAATGGCACCCCCAGAGGAATGGCCCCATCATTTTGTACACACACTAGAGGACATCACAACAAACTAGTACATGGACCAATAACTGCGTAGAGGAACTACAAGTTGGGCAGTACTACAACATAACTTTATAGTCAATTTCTCATTTGAGCATGAGAACCCCAACATAGATACAACACTTCAACAAATAAGAGGGGTGTTATTCATTAAGGAACATGAATTTGAAATCATGATATAAGAACAACGACATAACAGACAGATGGTGAAAGAATTGTTTCCATGTTACCATGTGCAAGAAGAAGGAATAGATGAAGACGACCCGCACAATATTTAGATTGAGGAAGTTGAGGGAGAAAGAGAAGTGGAAGGCCCACCTGTAGAATCACAAATAATTGATGCACCGCTCAAGGTGAAAAAATTGAACATTGGGACAGTTGAAAATCCCAAAATGGCCAGCATTGGGGATTATTGGGACGAACAAACAGTCGAAAGGATAACGGAGTTACTACACAAGTACAATGACTTGTTCCCAGTGAACTTCACAGAAACAAAGGGTATTGAAGGAGAACTTGGAGAGATGAATATCCCTCTCAAATTGGAGGCAATACCTATCAGATAGAGGCCTTACAGATTGAACACCATATACAAGCAGAAAGTAAGAGCAGAAATCAATAGAATGCTGGAAGCAAGAATCATAGAACCTGCAGACGAATCAGAATGGATAATTCCCATGGTATTTCATGAGAAGGATAAAGGAGGCATAAGAATCTGTGTAGACCTGAGAAATATCAATAATTATTTCCTACATGACCCCTTCCCTACACCCTTTACAGATGAAGTCCTAGAAAATGTGGGATGTCAGGAAGCAAACTCTTTCACTGATAGATTCCAAGCTACCTCCAAATCAAGATAGCACTAGAAGACCGGTACAAGACTACCTTTACAATAGAATGGGGATGCTACCAGTACACAGTCATGCCTTTTGGACTGAAGAATGCACCAACAATTTTTTCCAAAGTAGTCATTTCTTCCTTCAAAGAATTAATCCATCAGTTTCTGGAGGTATATTTGGATGATTGGAAATTGTACAACCTGTTGAAGGATCATGTAGAGGTGTTGAGGATGATGTTATTCAGATGAAGACAATGCCAAATATCCTTTAACATTAATAAATGTGTATTTGGAACACCCTTTGGAATTTTGTTGGGCCACATAGTATGCAGACAAGACTTGATCGTGGATCCTGCCAAGATTGCAGTCATTGTGAACTTAACACCACCAAAATCAGTGCACCAGTTGAGGGCCACATTGGGAGATACATGATACTACAGAAAATTTATAAAGGGGTATTCTCGAATCACTACACCAATGGAGAAATTGCTCAAGAAGGATACTAAGTTTCAGTGGATTGAGGAAAGTCAGCGTGGATTGGACACCTTGAAGGAGAAGATGGTGACATCACCCATCTTAGTCTTTCCATATTGGGAGAAGACATTCCATGTACACATAGATGCATCAGCCATAGCCCTGGGAGCTATTTTGGTGTAGCCAAGAGCATGCCAATTGGATCATCCTATAGAATTTGCTAGCAGGAAACTGTCAGAATCGGAATAGAACTACAACACTACAGAGAGGGAAGGCCTAGCTATGGTCTACTCGCTTCATAATTTCAGGTATTACCTACTTGGAAAACATTTTAATATGTTCATAGATCATTCAACACTTAAGTACCTAGTCAACAAGCCAATGNGGAATCTATCGATGGTTACTGTTGTTTCAAGAATTTGACTTTGAAGTCATAGTTAAACTAGGGAATCTAAACGTAGGACCTGATAACTTGTCAAGGGTCACCAATGGCGAGGAGCCTACAAATTTAGAGGATACCTTACCTGATGCGCAGTTATTTTTAGTTCAGACCGCGGATGATTATTTTGATGATATTATTGAGTATTTAAGTACAGGGACTGCGCCATAGGAACTTAACACCATGTAGAGGAAAAATCTAGTTGTTTGAGCAGCCAACCACCAGTTGATCTCCAGATACTTATATAAAATGGGGGCAGACAACATCTTGAGAAGATGCACACTAGAACACGAAAGGCCTAGGATACTGGTAGAATCCCATGAAGGAATCGCAAGAGGACACTATGCAGGAAAAGCTACCACGCAGAAGGTACTGCATGTGAGATTATGGTTGCCAACTATTCATAGAGATGCAAAGGAGTATTGTCAACAATGCGATGTTTGTCATAGTGTCAACAAATTAAACAGATGGGATGAGATTCCCTTACATCCACAAGTGATGCTACAAGTGTTTGAAAAACGGGCTATCGATTTTGTTGGGCCAATTCACCCACCCACAAGAAGATCAGATGCATGATACATTATCACACCGATGAAATACCTCCCAATATGAGAAGAGGCAACACCAATTAAATATTGCAACATAGAGACAACAACACACTTCCTGTTCGAACATGTGCTCACCAAATTTGTATGTCTAAGGATTGTGATGAGTGACCAAGGCACTCACTTTATCAACAACACTATCAGAGATATAACTGAAGAATTCGAGGTCCACCATCATAAAATTATTCCATACCATCCTCAAGGAAGGAGACCTAGTCCTACTATATGACAACAAGTTCTTTCAACATCCAGGAAATTTCAGAATGCATTGGTTGTGACCATATGAGGTGAAGACTGTCACAGACGAAGGATATGTACAACTGAAGGACTTAGGCAAAATAGAACTCAGAGGAATGGTCAATGGGAGTTGACTGAAGCTATACAAGGATAGTCAACCACCAACAACTTCACAGTTACCACACTAAAAAAAAAAAGTACAAATCAATACAACGAAAAGAAAAAAAAGTCATCACGTACAAGTCACTCAGTCAACACAGAAAAATAGGAAATATTATACCAGAATCAAAGGGGATATAAGCCAAGGACTTTGCGCGCTCAAAAATCCCAGCACACTAAAAAAGGGACAGACGGTCGAACAACACGGTGATTCGGGAAACAACGACTCTAGAAACTAGGCACCAACTGGCAGTGACAATAAAAATTGCGACAACCCATATATAGAAGTAAGACCATACCATGATGGGAAGGGTAAACGATCGAAAACAAGATGAAAAGGACAACAGTTAATACATACAACAGTACCACACACCGGACACACCGTCAAAAGTGAAATAATGGACAATTGTTAGTGCGAAATAGTTGTCATCCAGTCGTCCCACTATAAAGTTGAAAAAAGGCAGGAAACACTAGTTATTGTGTCAACTTCTAAGGAGATAATGCAAATCTGAGTAGAAGAGAGCTAGAGCCTAGATTCAACCAAACATTCACTGAATTCATACATCTCTATCCTAGACCTCGTCGAAATGTCGCTGCCACGAATTGGAGAACTAGGAAGGAACACATGCAACATGACTAGTGTGACCTATGAAAGAGAGCAAGAAACACCTGTAGTGGTGTATGTCGATGAAATACACACACCAAAGTATGAAACAAACCCAGTGATAGTCGAAGAGGATCAAAACCTAGCACAAGAGGTCGGGCAGATGGAGGAGGACCCTGAGGGAACTAAGTCAGATATCTCGAGGGGGTAGGGGAAACGACAGACCGAGAAGGGCACAGATTCAATGCCATAGAGCCACAAACCAGAGTTAACACAGACCATAGTACATGAGGGTGTACTAGAGGTGGGGGCCTCATCCTCACCAGCCAAATGGAAGGGTCGGCTTGAGAGAAGTGTGCACAGAGGGTCACAAATGCAGGCAGAAGGGACCCTGATTTTTCCAAAAATGCCGAGCAGAGTGCAGGTGGATGATTAAATGGTTTGCGTAGTAACTTCCATTAAATAATATGACTATGATGTGATCGATGTCACCAAGTTCCCAGACTTTGCATCGTAGGTCTACCTAGAAAGTAGGGGAGTAGGCTCCTTAGGCATGCCACTGATAGTGCCGATACAATGGATCCTAGGGTTGTATAATAATGGCATCATGAATTTGATGGATGCCCCACACTTTTGGAGGGGAAAACCTGCCAATGCATGCGTCAAGAAATTTCTTGCACGCATCCATGGGGGAATTTTATGGATGGATAGGTTGGTGCCCATCATAGTGGACCTCATCGCAGGAATCACAGGGCTACCCACAGATGGAGAAAATCCGTAGAAGTACTTAGAGGACAAAAAAATGAGGCAAGGCCATCTCCAATGAGATCAAGGATAAGTATGGCACAGAGTGAGGCAACAGGGGAATTAGGATCAATGACATTAATGATCCTATGAAATAGCTTGTGACCAGGCTACTCAAGTGAAAACTAATGCGCAAGTGTCGAAAAGAGGAAGTATCGGCTGGTGTGGTCATCGTCGTCGCAAAATGTGCAAAGGGGAGCTCGATGAGTTGGGCCCCATACATCCTTAATGCATTCTTGGAGGATTTCAAAGACACATGGGACTGGGGCTCTGAGATTCACTACTCATGGTTACTCATCCTCATTAGCCTGTTGGGTTGGAAAGAATTGGTCTACAGTACGTATCTAGAGAGACTAGGAAAGTTTGGCGTAGTGCGCTACACATCATGACGCAACAACACAGACCCGAGGAGAACGAAGATAAACATGGGCACATTTTTGTGGTATTTCAAAGATACGTAGGATATGATTGTAGATACATGGTGCATTACACTAGATATTTTCCAGGATTTTGGACAGGTTGCCAATTTCAGGGAAACACACCACAACTTATGGATGCAAGACAAGAGCGACAAAGACAAGGAATGGATACAACTTAAATACTGCGTCACATAGGAATAAATCCAAAGGGAGGTCCAAGAGTGGCCTAAAGAATGGAAGGTACCCCTGATTCCAACCAAGGTGAAAAGCATGTAACCTCAAATGCAGAACAAACCAGCCCCAACTCACCAAAGAGGCACCAACAGGGCATGAACCAATAAGAGGAATGAAAAAGGAAAAGAAGGGGGAAGCACCCCAACCAATAAGAATCTGCACACATATAATAGACCACCAAGGGGGCCTACATAGGTTCCACCATGCACAGAACAACCACCTATAAACTCAGTGGGAGAAGTACAAGTGGAAGCGATAGATGCAGGGACCCAAACAATTCTTGAGGTAGAAGAAACAGGTGAAGGAACACATGAAATCCCTAAGGAGGAAGAGAAAGGGACAAGAACCCATGAGATTCCTGAGGATGGAGAATAAGGACAACTACTACGAGGGATACCCAGAGACCTCCTAATCCTGAGCCATTGGCTATCCAGGAGAAGTGACCAAGGGAGCACACCAGTGGAAGTCGAATGAAGACAAAGGCCCACAAACCATAGATGCATATTTCAATAACCTCGGACGATGTGGAATTAGTGGCAACAACAGTCGAGGATTGACTGGATGAAGTATGGGAGAATGCAGAGAAGAAAAGGGCTTCAATCACCAATCAAGTGCAAGAGGTAAAAACTGCATTGGAGCAGTTAAAGATCAGGGAAACACAGGGACCAAAAGAAACACCGATACAGGCTAAGGAAGGAGTGCCAGTGCCTGAGACAGTATAGTTTGTAGCACAACCCAGTTCTAACTTCATCATCACGTTGGATATGATCTTCATTGACAAAGACAAAGCATAGAAACCTTTGAAAGACATCGAGACATTGGAGGTGGCACTGGCCAAGATTCCTACAAAAGTGTTGTATTAACTTTAGTATAGCATCACACAGGAGACTCAGTCCAAAGAAAGAGAGGACGCCACAAACATACCAATAGCCCAAATAGAGGCTATCTCACTAAAGGAGGCCCTCAACCTTGAGGTGCAGTAGAAAGAGAAAGCAAAGAAGAAAGTGGAGGAGATGGAGCAACAAATCCATATGTTGTTTCAAAAAGTTCCCGAAAGCACCAGTGATGAGGCAAGTTCATCGGGGGAGAAGCTGGGTAGGATAGAAAAATCTATCCAGGATTAGAAGGAGAGAATCAAAGAGATGGAGGATCATGTCACACCCACAACTCCTCCATAATTCAGAGCGCAGCGGGAACAGGAGGCGACAACAGTCGCGGAGGGCATCAGCCAAAGTATTCATAACATCATGATGTTGTTAGAGAAGAGTGTGCAACTCTGGACTCACCTACTAGAGGAAAGGAGCCTTCATGAGCTACAGGAGAAGGAAGCCAAAATCCATGTAGCAATGGCATAAGTGAATCAGTGAAAGAAAATAGTGTCACTGCCAGAGAAGATCAAGACCACCACATAACTAAAATCTTTGTAGTTGGAAGAGAAAGTGCTTCAAATAGAGAAGACAATGAGACAGGCATTGTTGGAGCCTCTGTAAGAAATGGTAGAGAACTTGTTCATGGAGAGTGACGCAGCTAAGAAGAAACTTGAGAAGATCGGGGCTGAAGGTGGAGAGCTATTACAGTCTCCCATCATGGAGTAGGTGGTCACCAGTATGGCCGACAAAAGAAGTCAGGCTCAACAACAATGCCAGCACATAAAGGCGATGTATGTTGCACTCCAACAGGCAGTGCTTGATGCAAAATTCAAGCAGTAACAATGGAATAAGTCAAGAAGTGACTCCGGATGAGTCACGATGTTAGTGTTGGGGGCCTGTTGGGCATAGGCCCATTTTGGGGAAAAGGCATGATATGGAGGCGAGACAGTTGGCAGAAAAGCATGCAAGCCATGTATGCAAGAATGAAGGGAAAGAAAGACAAAATGGAGAAAAGAAGCGGAAGAAACCGTGCATGCAAAGGAGAAAAGTGCACAAGGCCAACATGAAAGAAGACCTAAGTAGATTAGGGTTTTGGTAAGAGAATGTAACGATTGAGGAGCCAAGAATAGATATCGATAGAGACCTAGAGGTTCTAGGGGGGGTTTGGTTCCTTAGAGGATTGATATGAGTTACTCACATGAGATAGAGTAACAGGTTCGTGACATAAGTATGATCTGATACCTTTTTGTAAGTTGTTGAGCTATGGGAGGGAAAAGGGACATGACCTTGAGGGTTATATCATAGGATGAGGAGCCTGGTACGATCTAGTCATCCTCATAAAGGTTGTGGACTCTGATTGATGAATGTATGAACAAAGTTATAGTGCACACGACGCCATGCTTGACAAACTTATAATAAAAGAGCCTTAGAGCCAAATCTTTGTGGATGTAGCTCAAGAGGGGGTGAACCATGGTAATTTATGTGTTGTGTGGAATGACTATTGGTTATATCTTTGTTTTTAATGGTTAAATATTATATAAATGATTGATGAAGTAGTTAGATCTCTTTTTGTACATGCATGCATAAGGAAAAACACAATAACTTAGAGAGGTGAATGACCAAATGTTGCTTGATAAAACAAATACAATCCATAGTATGCACTAACAGATCCCCACTCAATCCTAGACTGCAAGCACTTGAGTATTGCATTCACCCAAAAATACTATCTCGGGTGATACTATGCAGTGCACTCTATTTATTGCACTACCTTCTGGTTTACCAGGAGGACCAATAGTTTTAGAGGCTTTGTTGGGACCCGAGTATACCTGAACCTGGGTCAAACATGTTAAAACATAGCTCAGATATAAGCAACCAATAGAAAGTAAGGGTTTAGCTATGATTTACGCTTTGCATAAGTTTAGACATTATTTGTTTGGTTCTCATTTTAAGTTCTTTACTAATCATTCTACATTAAAATATCTAGTTAACAAACATATGTTGGAAGCGAGAATTTGTTGATGGTTGCTACTATTTCAGGAATTCTCTTTTGAAGTGATCATTAAGCCTAGAAGATGCAACGCAGGGCCTTATCACCCATCTAGATTAGAATCAAGGGAAAGTGGTAGAGAAGTGGATGATCAGCTCCCAGCTGTAGACCTGTTTCAGGTTGAGGCCATACCAGAGTACCTGGAAGACATAGTAGTATTCTTAAGTATAGGGGCCTACCCAGAAACATACTCTGCAACCCAGAAACTCCATATGGTGGTTAGAGAAGTGGACTATCAATTGATTGCAGGGAAATTGTATAAATTGGGACTAGATAGTATCCTCAGGAGATGTGTCTTAGATCATGAAAGACAAGATATAACGTGGGAGTGCCACAGTGGAGTTGCGGGAGGTCATGTGGGAGGAAAGGACACTGTGCAGAAATTCCTCCAAGCTGGACTATGGTGGGCCATGCTCTTCAAGGATGAAAAAGCATATGCTATATCATGCGATGTTTGTAAAAGAGTGGGTAAGACATCACAACGAGATGAATTACCACTTCAACTAGTTTGGGATTTACAAGAATTTAAGAAGTGGGCAGTTGAATTCATTGGGACGATCAACCCCAAAACTAAGAATTCAAAGGCTAGGTACAATATTACCACAAATGACTACCTCACACGATGGGTTGAGGAAAAAATTGTTCAGGATTGTTCGACTGATACTGCTGCGAGGTTCATTTTTGAAAATATTATCACTTGGTTTGGATGTCCTAGGATTCTGACCAGTGATTAGGGAGCTCATTTTATCAATAGTACAATAGAAAATATTATAGCAGCATTCTTGATCCAACATCATAAAAGTAGTCCCTACCATCCGCAAGCCAATGGAACAGTGGAAGCGTTTAAAAAGATTATGGAGAGAGGATTAACGAAGGTCTATTGTGAAAACATGGAAGATTGGGATGACAGAGTTCCAGTAGTACTATGGGCTTATAGGACAACCACAAAGAAACTCCACAAGTACACTTCATTTTAGCTAGTTTATGGGAAAGAGGTTGTGTTGCATGTAGAATTCATTACTCCAAGTTTATATATTGCACAAATTACACACATGTTAGAGGATGAATCAGTTGCGGAGAGGCTCATGGACTTAAAAGAACTTAAAGAGACCATGTTTTTAGTAGACTTCCATAAGATAGTTGAGAAAGAAAGGCATAAATATTGGTATGAAAGACACATTAATATCAAAGTATTTATGCAAGAAGACAAGGTCCTACTTTATTACAGTCGATACAAGAAACATCCAAGCAATTTGTGCATGTATTAGTTAGGGACATTTATAGTTGTGGAGATCCGACCGTCTGGAGAATTCAAACTTGTGCAACTGGATGGTATGCTGCGTCCAAGATGGGTGAACAATGCTAGCCTGAAACCTTATCTATCTTCGAACTGAACTAAAGTACCGTTGCTCTAGTCCAAAGGAGCATGTTTAGCTGTTAGATTTGAATTTTCTTGTAAACTGTTGTGAATTTAGTTAATAAAGTCAAAGAGTGCCTTGTTGCACTGGGACATATAGTTCATTTTTCTATTTAAGTGTTGTTTTGATGCATAATTGCTTAATCATCCACGCAGGATCAAAAGCGTCAAGAACCTATTAATGACAATCATTAATATTATGGGGACCCCTTTGTGGTCAAAGGGAGAGAAAATCTGGACGTAATCTGAGTCCATGTTCCAAACGAATCTAGTCTAGTCAAAACCTTTATTAATACTACAGTACCCCGTATGAATTTAGTTAATCCATAAATCTACGATACACGAATCTTCCATCAGTATTCGTGCCGAGATTCTCATCCGTCAAACGGTAAGGTCTAAAATCGACCACATCCCTGAACAACTTTCCCAGTAAATGTTGAGATCACCCGAGTGATTTACCTCATTAACCAGTCTCGTTGGACAACTCACATCCAAGTTGAGTCTATAGGGTAATGATGAATAAAAGTTATTACATAACTTTACAACTTAGCACGAGTATAAGGGTCTGAGAACTCATTGTAGGACGCATTTTTTCCCAGAACGAACTTAGATATTTATGAATTCCGAAGAGTAGAGAAAACCTGTGTAATCCCTTGACCATTAGTCATGATCCCCAATCCTTGTTTCACTTGTCCAAATTGATGATAGTTCAGGATGACCATGTTGAGATCTATAGGGAGATGAAGCATCATTTCCAAGGATGTTGTACCAGATGAGCCCTGTGACCCTCGGGTCGAGGTCTTGGGTGATCTTAAGGGCAAGGTGGAGCAAGTCAAGATCCTTCACCTTGACTTAATGGACCATTTCTTGTTCCCTCAGATGGACATAGATGTTTTCTAGAGTATCTCTCGAGATGAGTTGTGAGGCATGCAATTTTTTCCTAAGCCTGACTTTATCAATTTGTTCAATTCAACCATCATGAAGCTCAGGGTATAAACTCCATAGGGAAAGGGATTCTTAGGCTTGGAAATGAAAACAACAAATTCGAACAAATCAACATGAAGGATTTTATCCCAGGAGCCACTTATGCCCACACCCCACAAACTCTCATTCCCCACATGCCTGTCCCACCCTGAGAGTTTGCACCTTCACTATCAAAAGTCAATCGGTTGTCCATCTCCCTTCCAGGTCTTCATCAACAATATCGATCAAAAATCTTAGAGTAATGTAGCTACTACAGGAATCCCTCCAATAGAACTCACTTACTCAACACACTCTCTCACTTGGAGAGAGTTTCTCATGGGCTTGGCAACCTACCTCTTCTATCCATCCCCTAAGTCCAATGGGTAACCTTCGTAGAAAAAATTGGGCATAGGATCTGGTAATGATAGCAATCCACCCCAGTCCAGAGAAAACTTGGGTAGCAATAAAAAATTCTAAGGCGCGATATGGCTCAGACACTACACAGTCGTGTTGTGCTTCACAAGAAAAAATGGTTAGCTTCATAAAACGGGTGTGCAGGTTTCAAAAGTTGCAAATATCAATGATGGAGGAAATGGATGGTTATGTGAAGGCTCTCTCCATCTCAGTTCATGCATCACTGGGGAGTATGGCTGACTTCTAGTGTGGCAAACATCACGAGAATGGTGAGGGAAACCCCAACGCGATGAATTTCAAAAATAAAAACTGCATGCACCCAGGTTGACACATGTCTTCCTAAAGCTGCATGAGCTCCACTTAACACTCGTTCCCTTTCCCCAAGAACTTAGGACAACATAGGTTATGTCAAAACTTAGCCTCTAGGAAATAATAATATAATATTATTCCTTTAGAGGTAAGCCCTCTAGCTTAGCCCCTATTCCTAGACACTTATCCTCTTCCCTTTCCCTACCTAGTGGAGCTTAGTCCCCCATAACTCTTTCTTCGTGGTCATTCTACACGCAATGATGTAATTTTATTAATGATGTGAGTATTTACATATACAAAATCAGGCTCATTGGCCTTAACATCTAAGCTTTCTAGCCTAATAAACACATAAGTCTTCCAACTTACAAACACTTGGCTCACCATCTTATAAAAATAATTACAATTTAGCAGGGGCTCGACCTTGGGGTCTTACAATCCCCTCCCCTCATTTTTGCACTATCCTCAGTGCAACTTATTTACGCAACAACAACAAGATTTTCCAAAATCTTGAAAAATATGTGGGTACTCTGCCTACATAACATCTTCATGCTCCCATGTTTCATCCTCAGGACCGTACCAAGTTCACTGAACCTTTACAATATTTATGACTCGATTTCACAGTTGCTTTCTCTTCCAGTCTAGTATGTGCATAGGATGCACTTTGAAAGCTCCTTCTTGCTCCACCTGAATCACATTCCAATCAATCACATGATTAGCATAAGGTATATACTTCTTGAGCAATGATACATGAAATACATTATGAATAGTCATAGATGCAGGAAATGCAAGAATATAAGATATTGATCCAATCCTTTATAGAATTTCAAATGGTCCACAATATCTGGCTACCAACTTGGAATAGCTTCCCATCTTCAGGGAGATTTTGTTGGCTTTCAACTTCAGGAAAACATGATCACCCACTTTAAAATCCATGTGGTTTCCTCCTTTGTTTTCATATATTTTCTACCTATCTTGGGAAGCCTTCAAATTCAGCTTTATATTTAACAATTTCTCTTCCATTTCCCTGAGAAACTATGGCCCAACCATTGCCCTATCAGCTGGGTTGTCCCATCTTACTGGGTTGTTGCATTTTCTTCCATAAGGTGCTTCAAATGGGCTCATCTTCAGTGATTCTTGATACCCATTGTTGTAGGAAAATTCTACCAAGTATAGATAATCTTCCCATTTAGATGGTTTTTCCATCACATACATTCTTAACATATCTTCTATCACTTGATTTACTCTTTTTGTTTTTCCATTAGACTTGGGATTATATGCTTTGCTAAAGTTTAGGTTCGTTCTGAACCCCTTAAATAATCCTCTCCAAAACATTGAGGTAAATTTTGGGTCTCTATCAGACACAATTGTCTTGGGAATATCGTGCAATCGTGCTAATTCCCTCATATAAATATCAACAACATTGGTTTCCTTGTGAGTAGTCTTCAATGGAATAAAATGGGTGGCCTTCATGAGCTTATCTCCCACCACCATGATGGAATCATGTTGTTTTTTTGTTCTAGGTAATCCTGTGATTAAATCCATTTTCACTACTCCCCACTTCCACTCAGGGATGGTTAATGGTTGTAGCAAGCCAACTAGGTGTCTATGCTCAACTTTGACCCTTTGACACTCCATACATCTGGAAATGTACTCTGCAATTTCTTTCTTCATACTTGGCCAATGGTAATGGCTCTTGACTACTAAAACTGTTTTCTAATATCCAGTGTGCCCAGCATAAGGCACATTATGAATTTCTTTTAAAATCGCACTCCTCAATTCTAGAGAATTTGGTACATAAACTTTGTTTTTGTACAAGAGAATTCTATCAATTCCCAATTCATAATCTTCATCTTTCTACTTCATTTTACCTTGCTGCAATTTAGTTACCAATTCCATGTACTGCAAATCAACTTTTGCAGCCTCATAAATTCTTCCTTTAAGACCCCTCTAATACATGCGAATGGATTTAGCATGCAGTTCATGCACTCTCTTGTTGAGTTAATCAACCACTTTGTTCTCCTTTCCTATGATATTCTTGATATCAAAGTCATATTCACAGAGGAATTCTAACCATCTACTCTACCTAGAATTCAAAGTAGGCTGATCAAATAGGTACTTCAGACCATTATGGTCTGTCCTCAACTCAAACCTCTTTCCCATGAGGTAGTGCCTCCACTTCTTCAAAGAATGCAATATGGATGCCAACTCCAAATCATGAGTGGCATAAATCCTTTCATGCTCTTTCAATCATCTTGACTCGAAACATATCACAAATCCTTTCTAACTAAGGACTCCTCCTAGTCCTTGTTTGCACGCATCTATGCAAACCACGAATTCTTCATTCAGATCAGAAATATTTAGAATTGGAGAACTGGTTAACAACTGCTTCAATTGTCAGAAGCTCTTTTCACACTTTGCTATCCATTGCAACTTCTCCCCCTTCCTTTGCAAGGAAGTGATGGGATCAACTATTCTCGAAAACCTTGCAATGAACCTTTTGTAGTAGCCAGCTAGACCCATGAAGGATATGAATTTTGTCACATTTTTATGTGTTTTCCACCCCTTAATGGCCTCAATCTTTTTAGGGTCCATTGTTATCCCTTCTTCAAATATGATATGCCCCAAATAGTGAATTATGTTTTTATAAAATGAGCACTTTCTCAATTTGGCATACAAATGATGCTCTCTTATCACTTGCAACACCATCCTCAAATGATGCTCATACTCTTATTCTTACTTGGAATATACAAGGATGTCATCCAAAAATACAATGACAAAATTGTCTAAATATTCTCAGAAAACACCATTCATTAGGCACATGAAAACAACTAGTGCATTTGATAACCCAAATGGCACCACTATAAACTCATAATGACCATACCTTGTCTTGAAGGAGGTCTTGTTGATGTCTTCCTCTTTAACACTTACCTGATGGTATCCTGACCTGAGATATATCTTTGAAAATATCCTTGCATCCTTCAACTGATTGAAGAGACCATCAATCCCTGGTAAAGCATACTTGTTCTTTATAGTCACTTTGTTCAACTTTTTAAAATCGATGCACAATCTCAATGTCCCATCTTTCTTCTTCACGAACAAGACTGGGGCACCCTAAGGTGACACACTTGGGCATATATACCCCTTCTTCATAAGTTCTTCAATCTTCATTTGTAACTCCTTCAACTCTAGTGTACTCATTATGTAAGGAGTCTTTGATACTGGAGTTTCTCCAGGCATTAAATTAATAGAGAAATAAATATCTCTCTTTCGAGGTAGTCCTGGTACCTCCTTGAACACATCTTCAAAATCTTCCAGGGCTGCATGATCCTCTAGATTTTACACTTTATCCTTAGATGCTTCCTCCATATGGGCTGCAAATATTTGACAACCCTTCCTGTAACATTTCTTTAGCTGCATTGTTGAGATTTCCTAGATAGTAACTTCCTTGGGAATTCCTTGGACTTCTCTCTGATTTCCTTCCTCATCCAAGAAAGTGAATTCTTTTTTATGATAGTCTAATATCGCATGGTGTTGGTCCAACCAATCCATACCAATTATTCAATCATATGATCGCAAAGGCAAGATGTTCATATCTATCTTAGTACTCAGTCCATTCATGGTCACTGGACATGATTTAAACAACTCAATAACCTTTCTCTTAGCTTCTGTAGCTAGCTGCACCAGCCAATATTTCCCATGCTTGCTTCTTGGTAATTGAAATATTTCCACTACCTTAGGATCTATATAGATATGACTAGCCCCTAATTCAATTAAAATAGTAATGGCATGGTTATCGATCATACCTTCAACTTTAATCATGTGTGATTAAAACTCATCTTGCTTGTTGTCCAGGGTTGCATAGATTCTTGGTATTCTTTTTCCCATGTACTCCACTGTTTTTTGCTTACTAAACATTGTGAACAACTCTCACCTTGTCCTTTCTGTGAGGGCTATCTCTATACCCATGATCTCCATTACAGCCACAACATTACATAGGTTTCTGCCTTGGCCTTTTCCCACCTACTTCAACCATCCTAGGCTCCCTCAAAATTGGTTGTCCTTGAGGACTATTTCTGAAAAATGGTGGCTTGTTTCCCTTCTTCTTACGTTCCTTATTGAAATTCTTCTTGTCTTCCCAATCTCTTTGGAAAGTAGGCTTTCCCCTATGTTGATCATATAATCATTTTTCTCTCATTGTGGTTTCTTCCAGAGTCTTGGGATCATCATGTTGGATTTTATCACTGATGAAAGATGGAAACCCACTCAGATATATATGGATATTGACAGCCTCATCTTCAATGAAAGGGACATACTTCAACAACTCTAGAAATATTCTCTCATAATCGTCTATAGTCATGTTGCCCAAATTAAGTTCAAAGAACTCTTTCATATTTCGGTCATAGTATCTCTTGGCTAAGTAATTTTTTTCAAAATGTTTCTTGAATTCCTTCCAAGTCACATTTTTCTCCTTGAGGCATTGTACTTGCACCAACTGATCCCACCATATGGATGCCTTTCCTTTAAGTTGGTAGATAACAATTCTTCCTTCTGCATGAGAAGAATAGATTTGTAATTGGAAGTACTTCATCATGCCTAGTAGCCATGTTTCAACATCTTCATCCTTCCTATGCTCCCCATCAAAAGTAGGAGGTTTGATCTTATTCATTTCAACTTTTAAGCCATCCACCCCATACCTCCTATGTTTCTTGACAGGAGATGGACTTGAGCTATTGTGTGCTCTCTTATGGGAATGCTTTTGGAAGTGTTGGTGATGTATGCTACCACTTCTTCCTCTTCTTTCCTCATCAGTGGACCTATGGTTCTATGATTTTCTATATCCACTTTACTTATCCAATTTATTTTCAATTCTTTCCAGGATCCCCATCAACTTCATATTGAAGTCTTTCTCCCTGGCTCTCATAATCCTTTTGTTATCTACTCGCTGAATTTGGACATCTTTCTGCAAATTTTTAATGATTTCCATCATGATCACTTATTTATCTATTTATTCTCCATTCCCATTGGAGTTCGTTCCTTCAACTCCCAAATGGAGATCCATTCCTCTAACTTAATCCTCTGAAATTTAAGCATCTCATGCTTCCTCCATTTCTCTTCACTAGGTAACAATTATGTTAAGTTCTAACAATTGGTAATGTTGCAAAAATTTTCAGTCAACCAAATTTTTGTCAGGATATTGAACTTACTAATTCTCCAAAGTAACTTAAACAATATGGTTCAATCAAAAGAATATTAGAGGTTATTTTCGGCGGGTTTGTTTCGATCAAATATCCCTACGATTCAATCTCTGAGCCCTGCTTTGTTATTACAATTCACTTTTGGGTGCTAGCCCCTTTTCTTCAGCCCTCAACTCGCATTTGAGAATGGTTGTGACCAAGTGATAATATTTGCATGCTTACTCTACAATTCGAAGTTTCAGGCTTCAGATTTTTTCAACTCACCACACTCCCAAACTCATGAACCTCGAAATCGCGAAGTTCGCAACTGACGTGAGAGGGATCAATGGTCCCCACTCTCTACTCAAATCAATGGCCACAATTAGCTTTAGGACTTCATGCTTCTGGGTTTCCAAATCCTTCAATTCCACAAACCTCTGGAGTGAAAACTCTCCGGAGTGATAGATATTTTGACACGCATCCATGACTTTCAATAGTCACGATGAAATCCGACACTTTGGCCTTCAGGATTTCTCAACCCACGTGACCCCACTTTCCTTCGAAATGTAGGATCTAGCACCATGCATCCCCTATGAACATTAGGGGCCCCACTAGCCATGCTGAGGAACAGTTCCATGTGGAAAAATATTAGAAGCGAACACATGGCCCAGTATGATGGGTGACACGTGTCATGTTTTAACTGGAATTTCTAGTCTCCAAAGGTCCTTAATCCATTGACACATGGCACACATCCCATGTGTCCATGTCATACCTAGTGACTTCAACAGGTCACGTCACTTCAGGACTTCAGGCTTCAAAATATTTTACACTTGCATTCCTCAAATATCCCAAACTCCGAACTTACGAACTACTTTATCTTCTGGGGTCTACGTGGTAAAATTGTCAACAATTAAGGTGGTGGCACGTGGCCCTATGTGTTAGACTTATTTTGGTCCAACAAGGTCGTCAAAGTTCCATTCTGACTGACACATGGTAGGACTAAGGAATTCCACGTCACTTCGAGACTTCAAGATTTGGGGCTTTAGGAGAATTCACCTTAGCACACCCCATTTCCCCTGAACGCCAAATTCCTAAACTAGCCAATCTGTTGACTCATGTCTCTTTCGATGAATGGCCTGAATTAACTCCAAACTTTGGGACTTCGGGCTTCAAAAAGTTTTACCTTAGCATACTTTGTTTCTCCCAAATGTCGAACTCCCGAAGTGTTGTGATATCTACTCCTCATAATCACTTGCACACAGATCTGACAGTTGAGATCTATATTTTCCCCGCAACGCCTTACCTCTTGATCTTGGCCTAATCTAACGGTTATGTTTTGTCTTTGACCGATCCAACAATCAATAATTTATCCCCAGATCTATGGTGTACATCCTCTCCATAACTTCAAAACTTCAGGCTTCGGGCCATTCTTCTCTATCACACATAAACTTCATCGAAGTCGCGAAATCCGAAGTAGTTAGGGTTTAAATTTCCTGTACCTTTTCTAAATATGATGACTGTGAAGGGTATGCCTTCTCCCAAATACCCCAATTTAAACCTCGCAGCCCAACACAAAAGTTGTTGTGGTTTATTTCTCTGTTGGTTTTCTTGAACCGCTATACTTCCTGAGCTTCTGAACACAGTCCCAATGATGCTCTGAGGTTCATATTTTTTCTCTCTCTACAACAATTCACTCTGAAACCTTTGTATTGTTAACCAATAACATGGCCCATCCAAGATCAGTGTTGAAACCATGGATCTGATACCAATTTGTAACGTCCCCATCCCACTCAACAGGTCAGGAAACACCATAGAGGGAACATGTCTGTGCTCTGATACCAATTTTTAACATTCCTTGCCTTAAACCAACAGGCTAGGCCATGCTACCAAATAAATTTCATGCTCTTATACCATATATATTTATATTCATATCTATCTAATGCAATTTAAATAGTTATAGAATTATGTTCATACACCTATTCATGTGGAAACAACATTAAAACATACATGCAATATATACAGACAATTCTAATAACATTATAACTTGATTTCAATATACACATCATAGAGAGAACAAATATTGGGTACTTATCTTTTAATAGATGACCACCAATTGCATGCAGACCTTCCATGAACCTCCCATCCTTAGACCACACTTCTCATCAAGCTCAGCAGTGGGTCACCCCTGAGCTCGTACTAAAATCCATCGGGCTAGGGATTACTAGGCTTGGCAAGGACAACAAGAAAGTCGCATAGATCAACAAGAAGGATTTTCTCCAAAGATCCACTTACGCCCACAGCCCACAGAATCTCATTCCACACATGCCTGCCCCACTTTTAGGGACCTAACCCCTCAAATAGGTAGAACAATGTATTCCGATGTAATAAAGGTCAATATTAATAAGGCCTTGCAATAAAGTAGAATAAGTCGAATATAAGAAGACCTAATAGAAGCTTCCGCTGCTAGAAGGATCTTCCTCTAGATGGGTCTCTTGATAGACATATTTAGCATAAATAGGAGTTGAGGGTATGAGAACCCTATGTTGGATATTATTGTAATAGAGCTCTGCTCGATGGGAGGTTTCCCCCTCGAAGAGGCAAGTGAACATTTCTCTCAGTAATCGAAGTGCTCTTTCTGGTTTTATTTTGTTATCATTTCAGTATTATTGTGGTGTCATTCTGTTTATATTTTTTTTCTTCTGCCATTTCTAGCATTTTATTTCTGTTCTTCATACTTTTTAGATCTAGCATATTACAAGTGGTATAAGAGAACTTTCCTCGGCAACAAATTGTGGGTTAATTTTTTTTCAAGATAGAGACGTATTGCACTGTCTTTAATTTACATAGACCTGTCGTTATGCACATAAACCCACGGTTGAGGGATTCATACACATAGGAAATACAAGTGGTTCTTAAGCGCACATATGTTGGCCACCCGTGTAACCCCTATTGGTACCCCTTCGAGTGGTAGCGCATCATAAAACACCTGTATATGGATCAACCTAGATTTCCTAAAGCCCTCTTTAGATAAATCGATCGACCACCTGACTGCTATAGTTCCACCAAGAACAACACTAAGGAATATACTCTCTAGTACCTAGGTAGTCGGGTAGTACGACTAAGGGAATGGTCTAGCCTTCTTATTTAGTTCACTGAGATATTGGGCCATGTACTACTTTTGGACCCCGCACGTATATCAGAGAGCTATAGCACAGGGAAAACCCTTGAATACCTAACCCTTGGGGATGAAAAATAAATAAAACAGACAAGATCTATTGTCGCCCAATTATGTTCGAGTTGCCAAATCACTACACCTTTCATCCTGGTTAATCATTTGGGCATTTCATCACTGCAGTATTCTTCAGAATGGAGTATAACTCCACAACATTTGAGACCTATTCCATTGGATTTATCTCTTCACGCTTATCTCATTCATACATATCATTTTGCAACACAATTTTTGACCCCACTTGCCCCTTTTCGGTTCCCTCGTCTCGCAGAGATGATTTTAAGGATGGAAATTTATTTTAAAATGTAGAAACCTTGGTGAACCTTACTAATCTTTCATATGCCAACTATTAATGATTGGCGATATTTTTGTAAAAATATTCAAATTTCTAAGGATTTTTTATACTTTTTATAAATTTTTGGCAATTTTTAAGGTAAACTAATTTTATCCTATAGAATTTGGGCAAATCATTTTTAAAACAACGAATCTCGTTTTTGGAAAAACCATGGAAAATTATCCCATGAGAAAAATTTATCCCCTAAAATCATCCCTACGAGCCTCATCTTCATGTCCCATACTCGTAGCCAAGACTTGGAAGCTCTCTTCAATACGTTGCAATCTAATTTCATAGAGACCCAACAAGAAGTGAAACATCTCAGTGCCAATATTGCCACAATCAATAAAAACATGCATTCCTCCATCATCGCCTCAATCGAGGAACTCAAACAAGACATGAATACCCACCTTGAATCTATCACTTCAGATACCCCTTTATCTGACCCACCTTTGCATACTAAAGTTGAAACTTCATCTCATTCCCATAATTTTCATCCTCATCACTTTCAGCGTGACCTACACCTTCCGCGGGTGGATGTGACCAAATTTGATGGCTTGGATCCCACTAGTTGGGTAACTCAAATGGAACATTATTTCTCTTTGTACAACATTACAGATGACTTGGCCAAACTCCAGTATGGTGTTCTCCGTCTAGATCAAGAATGTTGGCAATGGTGGAAATGGAGAAAAACTTATCGTCAAGGGTATAGTGCTTGGACACACTTTGTGGCAGAGATTTATGAATGCTTTGACATTGACACCAACCATTTAGGTCGTTTGACAAAATTGAAACAATCTGGCATAGTGGAAGACTTTATAGATTCTTTTGAGCGACTGGATTTTCATACAGAGGGCATATCTAATGCTTTTTTCTGAGAATGTTTTATTAGTGGCCTCAAGGATGAGATTCTTGCCCATGTCCTGATGGCTCAGCCTCATATTTGGGTGGAGGATACTAAACGAGATAAGGAAGCAAAATAGGTTGTCTCTTCTCAAAACAAGAAACCCTCATTTATTCCTCGCACTAAACCAATAAATCCCACTCCTCCTTCCACTCCATTAAAGATCCAAAAATTGACCAGGGTTGAAATGGCTGAACACCAACTCAAAGGCCTTTGTTATAATTGTGATGACAAATACTTTCCGGGCCACAAGTGTAAGGAACAAAATATTTTTATGGCCATCTAGTAGGATGTTTTAGAAGAGGATGTTGAAACTCCCCTTGTGTCTGAGTCACCTAAACACATGGACATAAACCCTCCCTCAGACCCTCCTGAAGTAGAACTGGTCATTTCCCTAAATTCTCTCACTGGATTCTCTACTCCCCAAACCCTCAAGCTAATTGGTTACATCAAACATAGGAAGGTCATCATCCTTGTTGATAGTGGAAGCACCCATAATTTTATTCATCACCGCATTGCCCAATAAACACATTGCTATATCCATGCAGTCAATAATTTCCAAATCATGATTGCCAATGGTAGCTCCATGAAATGTGGAGGGCATTGTGAAAATGTGTGTCTCCAAATTGGTGATGACCACCTGAAATCTCATATGTTTGCTATCGACATGGGTAGTTGTGACATTGTGTTGGGTGCAGACTGGCTAAGGACTTTGGGTCCCATTCTCATGGATTTCAAGGAATTAACCATGCAATTCAACTAGGAGGGCCAAACATATAAGTTCCAAGGCATCACCGTTGGTTCACCTGAGATCATTAGTTCCCATCGCATGGAAAAGATGCTCAAAAAAGTTCATTTTGGCATTATTTCCCAGGTCGATGCCATACAGGCAACTGAGACACCCTCTGTGCTGCAAGACCTCCAACCCATCCTCTCTAAACATCACTTGGTATTTTCCATTCCCCAGGTACTCCTGCCTTCCCGTGGTGTTTATGATCATTCCATTCCCCTTATACCAAGAATCCTTCCTCCCAATATCTGTCCCTATCGTCACCCCTTTTCCCAAAAAAATGAAATTGAGAAAATGGTTCAAGAACTGCTTAATGTACCCATTATCTGCGCTAGTACGAGACCCTACTCTTTTCCTATGGTCATGGTATTGAATAAAGAAGGTTCTTGGCATATGTGTCCTGAATTTCGTTCCCTCAATAAACTCACCATTAAAGACAAATTTCCCATTCGTGTCATTGATGACCTCTTGGATGAATTGAGTAGCACCCAGTTCTTTACTAAACTTGATCTTCATTCTGGCTACCACCAGATCTATATGAAAGAGACAAACATTCCTTAGACTGTCTTTAGAACTCATGAGGGACACTATGAGTTTTTGGTCATTCCCTTTGGCTTGTGTAATTCCCCCTCCACCTTCCAAAGCCTTATGAATCATGTCTTTCCTCCTTTTCTCCATCATTTTGTCTTATTTTTCTTTGATTATATCCTCATCTATAGAAAAACCTAGATATACCATCTTGCTCATGTGGACTGCATTCTCCATCTACTCTTTCAGCACCAACATTTCCTAAAACAATCCAAATGTTCTTTTGGCGCCTTAGAAGTCGAGTACTTGGGTCATCTTGTTGGCAAGAATGACGTTAGGGTGGATCCTAAAAATATTGAAGCTATGCAAGACTGGCCTCACCCAAAGACTCTCAAAAGCTTGCGAGGATTCTAGGCTTAGCAGGTTATTATCACAAGTTTGTTAAGAATTATGTAAAAATTGTGGTACCTCTCACCACACTCCTTAAAAACAATTCTTTCACTTGGACTCTAAAAGCTGCTCAGGATTTTCAAACCTTGAAGATGGCCATGTGCACCACTCGAGTCCTGGCCCTTCCTGATTTCACAAGACCTTTTTCCTGGAATGTGATGCTTCAGGGAAAGGTATTGGTGCTATCCTTATGCAAGAGGGTTGGCCTTTGGAATTTACCAACAAACAACTGTCTGAACGAAATTTGGGAAAATCAATATATGAAAAGGAAATGTTTGTTATTTTGCATGTCGTTGATTTGTGGCATGCTTATCTATTGGGGCAACGCTTCCAAATTAAGACAGATCATCAAAGCCTCAAGTATTTTCTGAAACAACACATTTCCTCCCTAGAGAAACAAAAAAGGGCAACTAAGATCTTTGGATATGATTATGATATCATTTACAATAAAGGAAAAGATAAGGTGGTTGCAGATGCACTTTCCCAAAAATATGAAGATGAAGGCTCCCTTTTCTCTCTCTCCTTCATTGTACCAGATTGGCTCCAAGTCGTTCGCTAGGAATGGCTACATGATCCCAAAAGTTCTCATTTGATATAACAATTGCAGTCCAATTCTCATGTTTCCCCAAGGTACTCTTGGCTCGATGATGATTTTTGATACAAAGGCCTTTTGTATTTAAGTAAATAGTCAAAACTTAAATCCACGGTGCTTTCTGAGCTTCATGCTACACCCACAACTGGGCACTTTGGATTTACCAAAACCTATGACAGGTTCAAACATTCTTTTTTCTAGGATGGTATGAAACAAGACATTCATAATTTTGTGGCCGAATGTGATGTGTGTTAACGCAACAAGGGAGAAACAGTGAAATCTCTTGCAACACTACAAGCACTTTCGATTCCACCTACTATTTGGAGGGATATCTCTATGGATTTTATTACAAGCTTACCTAAATCGAGCAATAAAGCAGTCATCATTGTGGTAGTTGATCCCCTTTCCAAGTATGCTCATTTATGTTCTCTTCAGTACCCATTTACAACACCCACAATGTCTCAACATTTCATGGATCAGGTCTTAAATCTTCATGGAATGCCACATTCTATTGTTTTTTATCACGACCCAACTTTCACCAACAATTTTTGGAAAGAACTATTCAATATACAAGGCACCCAATTGCATCTCAACACAACTTATCATCCCTATACTGATGGTCAAAATGAAGTTGTCAACAAGTGTTTGGAAACATATTTGAGGTGTTTTGTATTGGAAAAGAAAAATCAATGGGCTCAATGACTATGACTAACTGAATGGTGGTACAACACTTCATACCATACAACTACCCGCATGACTCCTTTTGAAGTAGTATATGGACAAAATCCACCATCAATTCTCTCTTATTTACCAAGTGTCTTGAAGGTTCAGGTGGTTGACCAAATGCTTACAGTTTGAGAGGATATTCTCCATACCCTCAAAGAGAATTTGGTCATGGCCCGAAATTGCATGAAGTAACAAGCATATTAGGGTCGTTCTGAGCGTCATTTTGCAGAAGGGGATCATTTGTTTTTTCGACTACAACCTTACAAGAAAAATTCCCTCAAGGCTGACCATTTTCAGAAGATGGCGCCCAAATTTTATGTTCCTTATACAGTTCTCAAGCATGTGGGACATGTGGCCTATTAGTTAACTTTTCCTAGTCATTCTAAGCTACATCCTGTTTTTCATGTTTCATGCTTAAAGAAGGTGATTGGAACTAAGTTCCAAAATAAAACCAACCTTCCAGAGTTGGACGAAGAAGGCTCCATTTGGCTACAACCAAAAGCAGTTTTGGACTAGCGTGAGCGTCACCTGAGTTAGCGAACCATCAAGGAAGTGTTAGTCCAGTGTAAAGATACAAATCTAGCAGATGCCACCTAGGAACCAACTACCATTCTTCAACAATTTCCACATCTCAAGCCTTGAGGACAAGGCTTTTTTTAAGGGGGAGGACATTTTAGGGACCTAACCCCTCACATAGGTAGAACAATGTATTCCAATGTAATAAAGGTCAATATTAATAAGGCCTTGCAATAAAGTAGAATAAGTTGAATGTAAGAAGACCTAATAGAAGCTTCTTCTTCTAGAAGGATCTTCCTCTAGATGGTTCTCTTGATAGACATATTTAGTATAAATAGGAGTCGAGGGTATGATAACCCTATCTTGGATATTATTGTAATATATCTCTGCTTGACAGGAGGTATCTCCCTCAAAGAGGTAAGTGAACATTTCTCTCAATAATTGAAGTGCTCTTTCTAGTGTTATTTTATTATCATTTCAGTATTATTGTGGTGCTATTATGGTTATATTGTTGTTCATATTCCATTTCTATCAGTTTATTTCTATTCTTCATACTTTTTATATCTGGCATATTACACCCACCCCGAGAGTGTGCACCTTCACTATAAAAAATCCATCGACTGTCCACCTCCCTTCCAGGGCTTCAACAACAGACTAGACTAGAAGTCTCAAAGTACTGTAACTACTACGAGACTCCCTCCAGGAGAACTCACTTCCTCAACACACTCTCTCACCTGGAGAGAGTTTCTCACAAGCCTGACAACCTTCCTCTTCTATCTAGCTCCTAAGTCCAGCGGGTAACCTCTGCATCAAAAATTGGGTATGGGCTCTGGTAATGACAAAAATCCACACCAGTACATACAGAATATGGGTAGAAACAACAAGGGATAAGGCATGATATGGCTCAGACACTACGGAGTCATGTTGTGCTTCTTAGGAAAAATGATTAGCTTCATAACATAGGTGTGTAGGTTTCATAAGTTGCAGAGATCGACAATGGAGGAAATGGATGGCTATGTCAAGGCTCTCCCTATATCATTATGTGCATCAATGGGGAGTATGGATGACTTCCATAGTGGCGACCATCATGAGAATCGTGAGGGAACCCCCAACGAGATGATTTTCCCACCTAAAAATTGCATGCACCCAGGTTGACACATGTCTCCCTGAAGCTGCATGAGCTCCACTCAACACTCATTCCATTTCCCTAGGAATTTAGGACAACATAGGTTATGACAAACCTTAGCCTCTAGGAAATAATAATATAATATTATTCCTTTAGAGGTAAACCCTCTAGCTTAGCCCCTATTCCTAGACACTTATCCCCTTCCCTTTCCCTACCTAGTGGATCTTAGTCCCCCATAACTCTTTCTTCGTGGTCATTCTACACGCAACAATGTAATTTTATTAATGATGTGAGTATTTACATATACAAAATCAGGCTCATTGGCCTTAGCATCTGGGCTCTCCGGCCTAATAAACACATAAGTCTTCCAGCTTATAAACACTTGGCTCACCAACCTATAAACATAATTACAATTCAGTGGGGGCTTAGCCTTAGGGTGTTAAATATAGGTACCTAAAATTGTATAGGATGGAAGAGAAGACTGATGTAGCATAGAGGGATAAAAATCAGAAAATAGTCTAAACTTCATCAAACCTAGCTATCATCTTGGAGCTCGGAGTTGGGAAAATGAGCAATCATCTGAAAGTTGATTCAGAGAGGAACATGTCTGAAGAATCATAATTTTGAATTAGTGAATTGTGTGCCTCATATCTTTAATTGAAGAAGGACCTATAATACAATTCGTGAAATGTTTTACAATATGCATGATTCTAACAATAATTATTACATGCACATTTCTTTTATAATTAGAAGTTCAAGAAAATATTTTTTGGTTCCTTCATGAAGAATAGAGGTATGGAGGTTTCCCAAGGATCTTACAGTCATGGAAATAAGGTTAAAGGATTACATGCCAACATTGGAAATGAAGAGACTGAGTCCAATGGAAGAGGGGGAATGGTGGAGCCTACGGAGCTAGCTAAAACCATGAGAATATTTCATAGAGAAGCACAGAGCTATAAGGAAGACAATGAAAACATGATGAGGGATTAGGAATATATACTATAGAGTTTGAATATGTTATAGAAAGAATTCAATAAACACTTGATCACAAAATAAGAAACTAGTGCAAGGAAAGTAGAAGTATCTAGATCTTATGATAGGACAGATATAGACAATCAAGGAGTATTTCCTGTTAGCACCGAAAGTCACCCTTCAGATTGCAGGAAAGGAAAGCCCTATACCCATCATAGTTTTATGTCATGGTTGGTTATAAAAAGGGTCAAATGGGCACAGTCTCAAGAAAATATCATCTTAACTCAGAAAAATGGACTGATATGCACAAATAGGTGAGGTATTGATCTAAATTCATTCAGTAAGTTGTAGTAAGGGTGAGTAGGAGGAATAACTTAAGAAGAAAATGTAAAGTTTTGCTATGAACATCAGGTCTTCCAGCAGCCTAAGGAAGAATAACTCAGAAAACAAGATCTTCTTGGATTTAGAGATTCAGGAAACTAAAAACATTTTAATAACACTATAATAAAATGTCCATTACAACATAGTCACAATAATCCATGTGAATCCTTCAATCATGAACATTCAATATCATATGCATAATAAGATGGAGGAAGAAAGATGACTTATATTAAACAAGAATTCTCAAATACAAATACATGACCAGAAGCCAGAGGCTTTACTAAAAATTTACAATACGAGAGATTTTCTCTACCATCGACCCTCACAAATTATCAAAACTAAGTCTTTATACTCGAAAAATTGCTCCCTTCAAAAGGACACTCTTATCATTGCATTCAAGGCTTGCTTTTTTCATATTCTTCTGTCAGGCTGCACTTGCATTCTTCTGTTAGATGCAAGATTAGATCGATATGGGCTTCAGAAGAAAATCCATGACAGAGAACCTTCGACTGAAAGTCTGCCCTCCATGGCCAAATTTTCCATGTTTTCCATTTATGTGGTGAAACAAGGTTTCAACCACCTTCCCAAAATTCATTAACTACCTTCATTGGGATCTGGACGAAGCTTGACACCCATGAATGCTTTAGGCAGTTCCCATGACTTCTTCAAAATGATATTGGCACCTTGAGCCATGCTTCTTTTCTTTTGCATTCAACACAGGCGCTCTCGGCCTTTTGGTGCGGCTCCCCTCTATCACTCCAATCTTGCATGTGACCTTAGGCCATGACCTGGAGCTTCCATTCAAAGGTGGTTTCAGGACTTTGCCTTTTAGGAGTTTTCAATCTAACTTGATTCCAACATCACGATGCTCGAAATCGCAAAATGGCCTTTGAGATCGATGGTTGGTCTTACTTCAAAATGGAAGGACACGATCCTTTCCCTCACAACACGAAACGTCGGCTATATGATGAGTGTTGGACCCTCTTTCTGGACTTGCTTCCCATGTGACCCCGTGCTAAGACCATGGGCCCAATTCTCAGGTGTTTCGATATTTCTCGTTTCGGGGGTCTCGCACCATGTTCCACTACCGAAACCTGATCCGCGAAATCACGATCCTACTGATCCAACACCACGCGTCCCCTAATTTGAATGGCTCAGATTGAAACTGTTGTCTTTTCAGGTCTCGATATTTTGGGCTACAGATGCACCTCTACGACGAGAACCCCGAACTCTCGATTCCCGATCCTATGAAATTTTTCGATATTAGATCAACGGCCCTTGGCTCTTCACGATTGGATGGCCTAGATTTTCCCTTTCGTGAATCGGGATTTCACGATCCATTCTGACCAATTTTACAACATTTGAACTCCCTATTCCCACACTCGCTTTCCTTTGTTGAAGACTGAACTTGCTTGCTCGCTTGATTTAAGTCCCTATTAAAAATGTTCTCAGTGATGCGGCCTATGACAATGAGGACTTGGATGGCATAGCTGGGATTTGGGAAAACGAAGGCTCAATGACAGAGGTAAGGGAGAAGTGATCGACCTTAGATAAGAAAAAGAAGATTATGGACGATATTTCTCAGGAAAGCCGACAAAGAAAACAGGTTTTTCAAACAGATGGAGGAAAAACAGAAGAAAAACTACAAACCAAGAAGGAAAACTTACAATCGGGTTTGCAAAGAGAGGAACGACATACAAAATTACAGACCTAGGAAAAAACCACAACTCGCAAGAACATGAAAAGATTAAGTGCTAACATGTCCCATGTCCGAAGATAGAGGCATATGTTTAAGGTCAATGATTTAAAAGGATATATTAGGAATATTAAGTATCCTACTTTTGATGGTGATCAAAAGAAAGATGAATATGCAGAAGCATGGATGATGGGAATGAGAAAATATTTTTAATTGCACAAATATTCATCAAGTGTAGAAGCTAGAAGTGAAACATAACATATTCAAGGAATAACATATATGTGGTGGGATAAACTCAACCATCTTAAGCATATTGATTAAAAGAGAATTCCTTGGAATAAATTCAAGAGATATTTCTAGAAACAATTCTTGTTAAAGAATTACTATGACAAAAAAATGAAATAGTAATTTGAATTCAAGATGGGAAGCATGAGAATGGATGAGTGTGAGAGGCGGTTCCTTGAATTATTGAGGCATGTTGGCTTCATAAAAGATGATAAAGTTAAAATCCAAATATTTATGAGTAGGATATATTCTTTCTATAGTGAAAAAATACATTACAATGAGCCTGATACATTAGAAGAGACCATAAAGAAATCAAAGTACCCTTATGAGTAGAATAGAGGAAGATCATATTTTCAAAAGACTTGGGATGACAAAATGAAAGGAAATATTTAGAAAAAAATGAAGGTTTTAAGATTCCTTTTTACATGCCCCGGATGGGGTGACACGTAGATTAGAGGCCACAGGTGGACTTGCACTAGGCCATGGAATAAATGCCATTAACCGTCACCCATGAACCAATATTTACCATGAAGGACGACCATAGATGCAGGGGCAGGGCGGAGAGACTTCTCCCTCGCGCGAGCATTTACGATCGCAGTGGTTCCGGGATGGCAAAGGCTAAAGGTGGGAGGATGGCTTCGGCTCTCGTTTATTCGGTTTTTACCTCGGCTCCGAGCTCTGTCTGGGTTCTCTGGAGCAGCCCAATTCTATTTTCGTCTAGTTTATGCAGTGACGTTTCAATGCAGTTCTGCATTCTGCATTTTACCCGGGGGTTTGGGGGCGTTCAAGCTTTTCTGGTGTCTCTCTCTCCGACCGCCTCGAAACAGAACACGATTAATCTGCAATTGCCCTGCTCCTTTCTCATGGCAAGGAAGCGAGGAACACCCCGCCGTGGCGCAGCATGGGAGGCTCAAAAGGCGCAGAGGCGCTGCAAGGATCAGTTGGAGCGGGCCTTAGCTCTAGCGACGTCCATTCTAAGACAGAGAGCCAGGGCAGAAAGAATGGAGCGACTTGCCACCATTGCTGAGCCGAGTGTTGGCTGTAGTAGTGATTTCAGAGGAATGGCGTCGGGGGCCCTGCAGAATTTCGGTTCGAAGGAGGAGTTTCCCCCTTGCATTATTGTGGAGGACCCGTCCCTGGCACTATCTATGGAAGACCCGTCTTTCTGCGAGAAGACTCCTACGGAGACCCATCCGGAAGCCTGCAAGTTCAATCCGACACTGTTAGATGACACTCCCGGCTGTATCGTGGAGGAAGTTCCCTGGCCAGGTGACGAAACTTGTAGTTGCCTTGGTGCACAGGCGTTCGGTGAAGGCTCGAAGGGTGCGACGGCTGCGGTGGAGCAGATGGTGTTCAACGGGAGCTCTGAGGCGACGATGGAACGGGGTGGCAGCTTGCATGGCTCAATCATTAAGGACGAACACCTGGCTCTCCTGTTTGACCTTCGTGGGCACCTGTCGGATCTGGAACATCGGGCTCTCCTCATGGGCCAACGCATGGATATGCTCTTTGATGCGCTATCCAATGCGCCTGTCAAGCGGAGATGTCCCCTTTGTGCACAAGCCTTTTCCATCCTGGCAGGGACCACGTGGCAGAATTGCGGGGATGACAGGTTACCAGGCACTTAGGTTTCTTATGCTATTTCAGTTTCTAGTTTTATATGTCTACTTGGTTCCTAGCTTTATTCCTTCACTGTTTTATATGTATTTAGACATTTTGCATCTGTCCTGGTTTCCTACGAGCAGGACAGATGCTACTCTGCTTTTAAGATTTTCATGCTACTGCTACTTGCCCGTTATATATGCTGGTTTCCGATAAATCGGCAGCGTTTTGGGTGGTTTCAGATACACACTTTCTATACTCTGTAAGAGTTTTGGTTTTCTAATATAGCAGGTTCTACTTTTTATTTAAAAAAAAAAGATTCCTTTTTACATAAACAACTCTCAATAATATTGGCAAGGACAACCAACAAAAAATGATCCCAAGATGAAAGACTAATTTGGGAAAATGCCAAGATAACATCCCATAAAATGTTGGGGATGTAAGGGATACCACTTGTATAGGGATTTCCCTCACAAAGGAGAAATAATGAGTATTGTTTAGAATATTTAGGAGGATTATACAATTGAGGACATTGGAAAAAGAATGCCAAGGATCTATGCATCCTTGGACAACAAGCAAGCATATTACCAATGTCCCATGATTAAAGTGGAAGTTAAGATTGATAATCATCCCATAACCAATTTAATTGAATATAGAGCTAGCCATAATTACACAAATCATAAAATTGTTGAAAGATTTCATTTGAAAAGAAGAAAACATGAGAAATATTGGATGGTTAAACTATCCACTAGAGCTAAGAGAAATGTTTTGTAGATGGTTAAGGATAGTCCATTGGACATGAATGGAATAAACACAAATGCAGATTTGAAGATCATACCACTTGGGTCATATGACTGTTTAATTGGTATGCATTGGTTGGAAAGTCACCATGTTTTCTTAGACTACTACAATGAGGAATTTACATGTCTTAATGAGGAAGGGAATCCAGGAAAAGTGCAAGGGATTCAAAGGATTATATATAATAGAGAAATTTCATCCATGTAGTTAAAGAAGAGGTTTAAGAAAGGAATTCATATTTATGAAACCCACATGGAAGAAGCAACCGAAGATAAATTACCAAGTGTTGAATACCATCCAGTCTTTAAATATTTTGAGAATATATTTTGGGAGTTACCAAGGTTTCAACCAAATAGGGACATTGATTTATCCATTAATTTGGTGCGAGGATATGCCCCAATGTCTAAGACTCTTTATAGGATGGGCACAACAAATTTGAAGGAATTGAAAATGCAACTTGAATAAATTTTGAATAAGGGGTATGTGTGCCCAAGTGTGTCACATTGGGGTGCCTCGGTGCTCTTTGTGAAGAAGAAGGATGGAACCTTAATTCATTTCATTAATTTCATACAACTGAATAAGGATACCATAGATAAAAAAATATTCTTTATCGAGGACTGATGGTCTATTTTATCAGCTGAAAGGTGAAAGCATATTTTCCAATATTGAATTGAGGTCGAGCTATCATCAAGTAAGAATAAAAGAAAATATCAAAAATACATAAATTAGGACAAGATATGGACATTATGAGTTTGTGGTGGTGATATTTGGGCTATCAAATGCACCAGTTGTCTTCATGTGTCTGATGAATGGAGTGTCGAGAGAATATTTGGACAAGTTTGTAATAGTTTTCTTGTATGATATACTCATCTACTCAAATATATAGGAGGAGCATGAACAACATTTAAGGATGGTGCTACAAGTATTTAGTGAATAACAATTGTGTGCCAAGTTAATAAAGAGCATTTTTTATCAAAGGAATAGTCATTATAAAAGGTTTTTCAAATATTAAAAACCCAATTACTTCTTTGCAAAACAAGTGTGTAAAATTTGAATGGAATTTGAAGAAATATTTCAGCAATTGAAGAACATTTTGATAAGTGCGCCATTATTGAATATTGTAAACCTAGATAAATTTTTTGTTGTATGCACTGATGCATAAAAGGGAGGGCTTGGTGGAGTCCTCGTGTGTAGTGTATCTAGAGAGGTAATGGGGGGCCTAGACGGCCCATAGTAATAATAGTGGAGGCCATTTAATGTAATGTGGACTAGGTCCACTATATTATTAAATAATTCCCACTATGGTAGTTATATATAACAAATGTAAGAGGACTTACTAGAAGGTTCTACTTCATGCAAAACATGTATGTGGTATGTTATGAGTCAATAAAGTTGAAAGAACATGAGAGGAACTATGCCACTCATGACTTAGAGATGGAAGCCATAGTCCATGCCTTAAAAGTGTGGAGGCATTAACTCATGGGAAAAATATTTGATTTGAGAATAGACCAGAGTGGTATGAAATATTTATTTGGACAACCAAACTTTAAATCCAAACAAGTTAGATGGTTGGAATTCTTTAATGAATATGAATTTGATATAAATAATATTAAAAGAAAGGAAAATAAAGTCGTTTATGAACGCAACAAGAGAGTGCATGATATGAATTATGAAACCATTAGAATTTATAGGTTTGATTTAAAAGAGAAAATTTTAAAGGCTGCAAATTTAGATCAACATTATTGGCAAATACAAGCAACATTACAACAAGTTAATTTTTTGCAGAAATTTAAACATTTTGAGCTGAAAGAGGATGGATTCATCATGTTCAAGGGAAAAGTGTATGTGTCAAGCTCCAGAGAGAAGAGACATATAGTGCTTAGAGAAATTCATGATGTGACATATGTTTGGCACCCAAGATATAAAAAATAAATTGCAGCTATAAGAAGCCAATACTTTTTCCCAATAATGAAGAAAGAGGTGATTGATTACGTATTCAAGTTCCTAAAATGTAAAAATTTAAAGGTTGATCATAAACATCCAGTTGGAATGCCAAAACCATTACCCAATCTAGAGTGTAAATGCGATGTTGTTACAATTGATTTTATTACTAAGCTTCCCATAGCAATGAAGCAACATGATTCCATCATGGTAGTGGTGGATAAGTTAACTAAGGATACAAATTTTATTCTAGTGAAGACAACTCACAAGGAAGACAACATTGTATAAATTTACATGAAGGAAATTTACACGATATAGGGGGTTCCCAAGGAAATTGTTTCTGATAGAGATCCCAAGTTCACATAAAATTTATTGAAGGGGTTGTTTAAAGGATTTGAGAAACATTTAAATTTTGGTACAACATATCACCGAGAGTAAGATGGGAAAATGTTGGCACATGGGCATAACCAGGGTTCAACGCTTCAAAATCACACCAAGAAAACCCTAACTACAAGCCCTTTCGGCAACACCTGCGACGCAGATGAAGTCTCACCCGAGGTAGAGGTAGGGGTGGTTGCAGGACTCAGATGTATGCAACCTTAGCTAGGACATAGATATGTGATTATAACACTTTAACATAGCACTTAGCATTCATTATTCATCAGTACTTAATCTTAGTTCATAGTGCAGACAAACCCTAATTACAATGCAGTGTGGTATTCAACCAGATCTAACACATAGAAGAACTTAGCACATCAAGATAGATCAGATATAGCATTCATCCACATAGATAGAGCACTAAGCATCCATAGATCTAGCTAACATACATAAAGCACTAATCATAAATCATATCAACAATATCACAACATAAGTCACAAAGAAACCATAACACAGGATGTACGTGGTTCACCCCCAGCCTAGGGCTACATCCACCAACTCTTCTTCTCTTTATTTTCTTTTGTCAACATTCTATATTCACAGAGCCACAAATTCCTACTCCGCATAGGACAGGAGATTTGTGCGCACTCCACCAGATCCTCCTTCCTCGAGCTAGGTTACAACACAAATTCTTCTTACAATTAGTTGCACTTAGCTCTGCAAGTCTTACACATTACGCACAAAGACAAATCACACAGATCTAGTTTTTCACCTAACAACAATGGCTCTTTGTTACATCACCTAGACTTCTATTTATATATTACAAAATGGACCTAAGAATGGGCAAAACCCATGGGCCAACATCCCCATACCTGTTACATAATCCTTAAACCCAAAAATCCCTAAAAAGGGGTCGAGATCGACGATCTCCACTTCAACTTGCGCTCTGCCTTTTAAAACCTTTCGAAGTCCCAAAAAGGTCAAAGCATGACCAAGGATCCTCAAAAATTGGTTAAGATCCAACAGGCCCCCAACACTCACCTATGACACATCCCGAGTCACTCTGGTCTGGGTATCTCTGCTTCAAAAGCCTAGATCTTGGCTCGAGATGTTTTGACTTTTTGTTGCACCAAGGCCTCCTTCTCGGTGAACTCCTTAATAACCTCCTCGTTGACATGTCCCTTTAAGTGTTGTTCAGTTGTAGTGAAGAATTTCTCCAGTTCTTATCCTCGGCCTTCAATCTCTGCGAATAGTTGGCAAGCCTCGTCATGTATTGGTTTGAGCCTCTCAGTCACTTCCAGGACTTTGCTCTGAAGGGTGTGGACCTGTTGTTGAGCAGTGCGATGTTCTTGGGATTGCTTCATCCTCTTGATTGCTGACAAGGGCTTCAATTGCACCTGTACTATTTCTGCTTGCTTCTTTTCTTGCTGGATATGTGACTCCAATGCCTTCAATTCAACATCCTCCTCTGCGAGCTTGTAGTATGAATGAAGCTCTTTTTTATGCTCATCTTCATGGACAGTGATATAAATGAAGTGCCAATATTTGTGGAACTTCATGAGGGGTTTGAACTGGTGCAGGGTTTTCGGCGTCATGTGAGGGACAACTCCAATAGCCCTCGTCAACTCGAGATAGTATGTATGAAAGACTGCATTCAACTGCCACTACTTTCCCATATCGCTCGAGTACCATAGCATAGCGAACTTTGCAGGGAGCGGATCCAACAACTCAATGTCTGGGAAGGTTTCACCTTCTGGCATCTCCCATGTAGTAAACAGAATGAGGATCAGGAGCTAGCTAAAGTGGAATTCATAGCCCTGATTCTGAGCTTTGCGATAGTCTAATTCCAGTTGGTTGACTAATTACTTCACCCAGTTCATCTGGAGTCCTTCTACACATTTCCTAGCAAGGTCAACAATGAATCGTGTGACGTGTCTAGGTCTATTCTTCCTCACGATATTTCCTGTGATTATCTTGTAGGCCAGATGCATTGTGCCATTCAGGATGGAAGCTACCTTTTAGCCTCTCATCCCCTTTTCTACATCGCCATAAGTATCCTTAATTATTTGTGTCAGGGCGTGGTTTGAAGCCTTCCCTGGGTACAAGTCTTGTGGATCGAGTCCCTGCATGCTCAATCCAGTGATCCTATGGATCAGTAGTGGATCGATTGTGATGTGTATGTCTAGCCATATGTAGCCTCCATGGTAACATCACAGTAGGAGCTTCACACATGCGTTAACCTCCTAGTGTCTCCCAAAATGTGGAATATTCATCACATTCAGGATGGTGGACTGTGTGAGGTTCATGGTCCATGGTTGGGGGATTATCTTTGTGTTCTTCCCCTCCGTCCTGGTCAAATAATTGTAGGGAGAAAGCATACTTTGTTTCTTGCAGTCCCCTAGGTTGAAGTCACTGAACTTCAATGTCCTGATATTATCTTGCTGCATTCTAACTGCACATATCCCCTTTGGGAGGTATGTAGTAACCAAGGTGTAATTAAAGTCTCGGGGGACACTGTCACAACTCATCATGCCGGCTAGAGGTAGGATGTAGTCGGGCAGGATAGACAAAATTAACTTTGCATTTTCCAAGTCATCTTGATGCTTGGTTCTTTTCTCGATTGTAGCTTAGGATGGTCCGGATTTGTGAGTAGTCGACAAAGAGGCTTGCACTCCTCTTGTGAATGAAGCTTGAGCTCCGACGGACATCACCTTCTCATCCATAAGGTCTATGAGAACCTCCTTTACAGAATGCTCGACGACGCTAAATTCGTCTGAGATACACACTCGTAGTCTGATATCTTGGTTGATGAATAAATGTTCAATGCCATAGAACAGGGGTCGAAGGCTCAGTAAATATAGCACGGTAACAATGAGTGCTCTTGCTGGCTCAGATACAACTCGCGAAAGTGTTCTTGGTGCAACAGTGAATGGGACAAGTAAACAACGATGTAACAGACCTCTCCAACGGACAAGAATTCTTCATCAAAGTAGTCTTGTCCATTGTGGTGCGGTCCCAATGGTCCGATGGTGAGATTTCTAGTCATAACTATTTTTCTAACCATTCAAGAGTGTCAAGATAATGGTTATAATTCCTCCAATAGTTATATTTCTTTGCCATGGAGAAGTGCCATGTTCCTTTGTTCTGATATCCCGACAAAGTTCCAGTTTTGCAAACCCTCCTTTTGCGAAGTCCCCTCTGGAACTTCCTACAACTTTTCTATCTTTGCTCTCTTCTTATTACATTTTCCAGCCTTCTTCCCGGTGATCTGCGTCTCAATATTCCTCTTTCAATTATGATTCTTATATCTTCTTGGAATAGTAACTTCGCGTTGTTGATATTCTTTATTAGGGTTCAAGGGAAATACTTATTTTCTGTCTGGGGTAGGTGTTCTACTCTCTTGTACAAACAAGTGTTTCAAGTCTTCATGTGTTCTTGCAACTTCGACATCCATATCTCTGGTCCTTACTAGATTTGGCTGGTCCTCTTGTTCTTTCAATAAGTGCGCTATTCTCTTAGTCAGGAAGTCTCTTAGGTCTTGTTGTTTCTGTTCTATAACTTCCTCTTCTTTTCTTCAAATCTTCTCTTTCACAATCCAGGCTTTTCCTAGTAACATAGAAAATGGGGCATTGTTCTCAATAAATTTAACAACCTCAAATTCTTCCTCTGTCGAAGTTCCATGAGCGCTCATAGATATCTGGTTCAGTCTTCTACATAGGGTTATCAACTTTCCTCTAAATAATCCTATTCCTCCCAATGAAGGAATCATAGCAGGCTTCCCTAAAATTTCCCAAGTTCTTTCTGTCATGATATTCACCTGTGTTTCCTCATCTAGAACAAAGTCGATGTCGAAGTCTCCTATTCTTGTTTCTATGCACTTTTTTTCTTTGAAGATATCTGATAAGTTGATATTTTTTTTATCATTCAGGGTTTCCTTCATCTGCAATAGTACAGTCTCTGATTCTGTCTGGGGTTCTACCATGGTCTTAGTTTCTTGATCTTCTTCGGGGTTTTCTTGTCTCATATTCATTCTTTCAACCTTATCAATCATTCTAGGGCAATCCAAAATTTCATGGTCCATAGATTTACAACAAAGACAACTAGGTCTTCTACCAGGGTATTCCCTAACAAGATGTCCCATTCTTCTGTAACTATAACCAAGTGTTAATCCTCTTTTTATTTTAAATGATCCCCAGCCTTTTCTGTACTACACACTAGGATCATAGTAGCTAACCTGCAAAAAATTATTTCTAGGGTCCTTCATCCATTTGTTAGTCCAAACATTCTTTCTATGCATAGGAATAACATATCTTTCATTATTTCCAACAGATCTACTCCTATCAAAACTTATTTCTTCTAGCTCTTCCCTAGTTTTCAGGCTAGGACAAAATTTGTCAAACATACCTAGATCCATACTTTCGAAACAAAAATTTCTACTTATCTTACCTTTAATGAAGCACAAAAATTTCAGATCTTACCTCTTTTCTTCATATCAGACTCCTCTTATTAGCACATAGCTTCCCAAATCAAGTAGAGTACTGCACACTAGGGCAGTAGATCTATGCACAGAGCTTTCTCTTTTCTTCAGTTCCTAGCAATCACCGTTGTTATCACCGAAATTTAATGCGCAAATGGTTATAGGAATCCAACATATTCAAAGCACCTATTAGTTCACTCATGGACCAAAATGCATCTCCACAAGGTCCATAACTATACAACCAGTTATAAAATCAACATGCGCTAAGACTACACAAGGAGCATGCACACATGCGCCATCCAGAAACGCAAGAAAAAATGCACATGCACACGATGCGCGACTGTGGACACAAAAGACTGCACACCCATAGAACAACACATTTATGATATTGGTCGGCCCTCCACCCACTTCTGGTTCAACTTCCAAGTCAATTTAACACCCAAATCTCGGTTGAATCCGACTGGGGAGCTAGTCAAAGACCTAAAGGTTCCCTAAAGGGCCCCTTGTTCACACTAATAACTGGTTGCATAATGCCTCAAAGCTATGCTATAAAAGGAGGCCATGGGTGCACTATATTTTCAAGGAATTCATTTGTATTGTTATGCTACCTATATTGTCTTGGAGGATCATGTTTCCTTGTCAAGAGCATATAAGCACCATCTCATTTAGCCATTCATATCACCTCTTGAGTGAATATGCTTTGGATTTTATTCACCATTTCCTTCTAGTTTGTTACTTGTAAGAAGATCTCAATATTTGGGGGTTCAAGATCCCTCCCTTCGAGGAAGAGGAGGCCCATAAGTCTCTCTTTCTCTTTGGTGTTTTCTTTCCAATAATACAATCCTTTCCATTGGTGGCATGAATGTTGTTTATTTCTTGTTCTAACGTCCTTATGAACTCTGTTGGAACATATTATTTTATTTTTATACTCTTGGTTCAAAGGTTGGAGCCACCCTTCTTTATAAATAAGTAAGAGGTTATAATTAAGCCCAAAAAGCTGAATTTTGGGATCTCACGTATTTCATGATGTACCTACCAAGCCCTGGTATCCTGACGCGTGAAGTAGTGATACAGTTTATTTCTAACCACTGTTATCGAGCCTCTAAGTAAATATCATTTGATGTCATCACCTCATGCTCTCACATTTCGGGGGTTACTCGTCGAACACTTTCCGAACCTCCGAGATGCGAAGTTGCGAAGTCTTTTCAAGTCACTCAGGTAAATATCAAGAGTAATCTTTTTAAACCGTAGTTAGTCTCTATTGCGATTTCACGACTCGGCGATTCTTGCCTTAAAATGAAACACCTTTGTAACTCCGATCCCCAAAGTCACGATATTCATTAATTAATATGGGTTAATTAAAAGCTTAAGTTAAATCACAAATTATAAATAATTTTGCACCCTCGCGACTTCGGGCTTTTGGGTCTCAAAGGATAGAAGCAAAATCGTCTGATACGATGAGCGCTGAAAAGGGGATAAAGGACTAAAAGCATGAAATTAAAGGAGCTAAGATGGATTAATTAATTCCTTGAGTATATTTTAATCGTACGATCTACGGATGAAGATTTTAACGTTTCTCCTCTTTTCCCAAGTTATGAGTCGTCAAATATTTATGGCATTTATTTGAATTTCATTGAAGTGATTGACAGTAGGATCCCACTTATTTGCTAAAATATTTCCATTAAACCATTTAACCATTCTGTCAACAAGGAATAGCATGAACTTAAGTGTTTAACCAGAGGGTTTTCTTTCATTATCTCAGATTTCCTTTCTATTGTGCATAGAGCTATTTCACCAGGATAACTTATGTCTGTGTTTTCAACCTTTTGCGATAGGGGATATAATTGCAAGGTCATACACCATGGATCCACGAAAAGTTCCCAAGGCAGTGGTCAAGATCTCAAGCCAAGGTTCAAATATTGTTTCTGATACTTCGCCTCGAAGTACCAATACTATTAAAACATGGACGCATATTTCCAATGTTCTGCAGCCCGAGGTGATAAATTGCTCGGATGATTCCTGCGATGAGGAGAATGATGACATGTCCACCAAATACAACATCATTTCTCAAGAAGATATGCACAAAATAGCAGCAAGGCCATGGATTTTCCCCTATTATGATATGGTCGTATGGGAATTGGACCATGTAGACCTCCTGACCAGAACGATTTTCAACGAATAGAGGGAAGTAGTCTAGTCTTTCAAGCCAGAGCACCTACAGGCAATGTATAAATTGTCACCTACTCCAAATCATATTTACAATACCAAATTCCTAAAGGAGTTCAAAAGGAAGGAATGTGAGCAGTTTGGGAAAAATTTATCCGATCTGATCAAAGACTAGGTTTCACACCCCACGAAATTCAGGGCTGATACTAATGGAATTTATTCAATCTCCTCTTTAGAGACACAATTCAAGTATGTAGCGATGATGGCCTGTAGACTGTATGGGAAGGAGGATACAACTCATTTTTTCCTGCCATGGGTGCCGCTCATTTATACAGTCGCTGAAGGTTTTTCTTTTGACTGGGCCAAACTGATGTCGGACAGTCTCACCAGTCGAATTACTGAATATCGAGCGCAGAAAGACAGTGGGAGAACATCTTCATTCTTTATGTTTGCCTACATCATGGGAATTATTTACTTCATGACACCTTTCCCATTGATGAGCTGGAGCTAGACTTCGTTTGATGCTGAGCCTATCCATGTCTACCACTCGAAGCTTTGGGAGGATAAGGCCAAAGATTTCATCTATGAGATTTTTAACTAGGTAATGGTACCGATCCATGTTTCTATCTTCGGCCATCCACCTACCCAGATTTTAGATAACATCACGACCAACCTGAGTAATGTAGCAGATTGGTATATAGAAGCAAAGTATTCATACATAATGGTTTTTGGCACCTCCATTCCCCCCCATGTTTTGTTGTTATTTCTACCAGATAAGATAATATGCCTCGAGATCGCCAGGTAGGCTATGCTTGGTGGAATAAGAAAGAAGCTCAAGGGAATATAAAATAAGGTATGTCCACCCTTCCCCATTCACATTGGGTTGTACTATTTATTATATTTTGGCCATGCCAAAGCCGAGACCACGTCCTTGGAGGAAATGAAGTTGGTGAACATTGACTTCAAAAAGCACAACCCAAATAAGGTTGTGAGTAATCACTTGGCGAATTGTGGCCTGAAGAGATATGAACATGAGGATTCACTCCATGATGAAATCTTCCGAGGTGCGAGGTCCTACTCTGAAGTCTTGAGCCGGATTTAGGCCTTTCCACCCGAAGATATGGTCGATTTCCTCAAACTCAAGGAGCATTGGAAGAGTTGCCTCCCCCTAATTTTACAGGGAAAACCCCCAAAGCTTCCAAAAGTACAGAAGACAAAATCCAAAGGCCCAAAGAACTCAAGCCCTGGCAAGGAGAAAAATCAGGAAGGGACAGAAAAAAAGGATACCTCAGAACAGGGAGCCGAAATCCCCGATCGAGGAGAGAAACACCTAGAGGTAATTGCGCCAGGGAAGCGAGTACTAAGTCAAGTTGAGATACTCTTGAAAAAGGTAGGCGACACCTCACCAATCACATCAAAAGAGCCGGTCACAGACACTACCCCTAAACAATCATCCAAGCAAATCCACAATCCAATTGTTGTTATCACACCGTTATAGTTCACAAAGGGGAATCCCGATGTAGGATGGATTTGCAATGAAGAAATGATGCCCATTTCTGTAGAGGAGCTACCTCCTAATGGATTTTTATTTGATAAAAAAAGGAAGGTCGTGGTGAGGCAAGAATTATATCAAAGAGAGGGAATAGTGGCTAAAAAATTTAAAATCATGACAGATGGAAAGGCCGTGAAAGAGGAAGAATTCACCAAGGAGATAGAGATAACATTAGGAGATTATGCTACGACCAATCAGTACTCATTTGGAACTCTAAAGGCACAGTTGAAACAAAAGAACCTCTTTATCGGTAAGTTGGAGGCAAAGGTAGTTATGGAAGAAGAGAATGTCAGGTATCAGGAAAACAAAGGTCTCGAGGATGCCAGAGCAACTGACCAATGGGAAATCGAACAACTTAGAGCCAAGATCGAGCAACTGCATTAGTCGGTCCAGATAAAATAAGCGTAGGTAAGCCAACAAGAGGAGTTGATACAACAATTGCAGTCAAAAATGATTTTTGTCGAGAACCAGGCCACAGATATAGATATGTTTTGGTACCAAGCCACCGAGATCCAATAGAAGGTGGAAATAGCTCAGCAAGGATTTCTTTCCAAAGTGGAAATCATCCAAAATCACTTTCAAACAATGGTTGTTGTAGAAAAAGAAAAGGAAGGAATGGTTGGTAGTGTCAGATTATCCATCTCAGAGAAAAACGGGGGAAATATCTTACTGAAGGCATGGGAGCATAATATATGAGAGAGAAGAGAAAGAGCTAAAGAGATGAAGAATTCTTGTGAAGAGACATCCAACTTGATAAATAAAAAACTGTTGAACCTTGATAAGGAGGATAGCGCTGGGACACCGGGAAAAATTAACATAGCCAAACACCTATTAGATATCAAGGAGAATGTCGAAAAGGAACAAGCCAAAATATCCCAACTGAGTCAGGTTGAGTTTACCCAAGTGGACAAATGGTTAATAAAAATAAGTTTACAATTATGGTCCATCATCATGGAAGACCGAAAAGTAGCAAGACGATTTCCATAGCTAGCGAAGAATTGTTACACTTTCAAGGCCAACAACCAAGAAGAGCTCTCCAGGTTGATAACCCAATTGATTGAAAGGTGTGTCCGTTGTGTCGAGCAGGGGAAAGGGCAGGCTTCTGGTGTTAAATGATGACATGTGTTATTCTATTCTATTTTTGGGTACAAGGGAGCAAAGAAAGGAAAGCATTCCACCTGCATGGGGGAAGACAAAGAGCAAGGAAATGAAACGCTTCGTTTCCTCAATTGTAATCAAAGGTTTCTAGAACAAATAGAATTTGAAGTGTTTTTTAGGCTTGTATAAATAGCCATTTTTAATAAAAACAAAGGGCTTTTTCTTTTGGCAGATTGTAATAGATAAATTTTCCATCACCAGGAATTAATACAAAGTGAATTGAAGACTCCATATTCCATCAAGATTGAGTTATGTGCTTTATTCTATTATTTCATGCTTCATGACATTTGTATATGCATCTTTGATGAATGCTTTGACTGCAATTTGGTACAACCTCTACTGTGGAAATCATGTTTTAGTTATCTAATTATTTGCAACTTTTCCTCTGTATCGGCTATTAGCAGGTACAAGACCTGTGGATTACTTAGATCGCTATATTTTACGCTTCATTAAACTATTTCTCTTCTTTTTCTTCTTCTGTTATAGTGTGAGATTCCTCTCGAAATGTGTTAAGGTCCTAACCCGCACATAGGTAGATCAATGTATTCGTATGTAATAAAGGTCAATATTAATAAGACCTTTCAATAAAATAGAATAAGGCAGATGTAAGAAGACCTAATAGAAGATTCCAGTTCTAGAAGGATCTTCCTCTAGATGCTTCTTTCTAGTATAAATAGGAGTCGAGGGTATGAGAACCCTAGCTTGGATATTATTGTAATAGAGCGTTGCTCGACTGGAGGTTGCCCCCTCGAAGAGGCCTGTGAACATTGCTATCTGATTCAAAGTGCTATTTTTGTTGCTATTTCGTATATGTGTCTGTGTATTGTGAAGATTATGCTGGATATTTTACTGTTATTCTGTCATTTCTAGCATTTCATTTCTGTTCTGCATATTTTATATATCTGGTATCTTGCAAGTGGTATCAGAGCACTTTCCTTGGCAGAAATTGTGGGTATTT
>ML777045.1:197480-221545 GCA_009831015.1 Picea engelmannii
TACATATGAATTGGCAGCCGAAGACGAATGTTGATCTGGATCTGGATCTGGCGCGCGGTTCTCAACAAAACTGTCAAACGGACTCAAGCAGTGACCGAATTTCTGCACGGATTTTTATGAGGAATATTACACGTATCTTGAAACGTGTATCATCATTCCAGAAATATTATGATTCACCTTGCTGGATTGCAGGATAATGGCGGTCGAAATAATTCATCTAACAGAATTTCGTGTAAACCTTTGACTCGCAATAATGGCAGGGTTTATTTTGCCTTTTGTGCGCGCGAGTTTAGATTTTGTGCTATCAACACGGATCTTACACCACCGTTACAGAGATCTCCAGCTTCAAACCATCAAGGAAGTGCTAGTACAGTGGAAAGATATGACTCCAGCAGATGCCACTTGGGAATTGGCTACCATTCTGCAGCAGTTTCCACATCTCAAGCCTTGAGGAAAAGGCTGTTTTTAAGGGGGCGGACATGTTAAGGTCCTAACCCGCACATAGGTAGATCAATGCACTCGGATGTAATAAAGGTCAATATTAATAAGACCTTTCAATAAAATAGAATAAGGCGGATGTAAGAAGACCTAATAGAAGATTCCACTTCTAGAAGGATCTTCCTCTAGATGCTTCTTTTTAGTATAAATAGGAGTCGAGGGTATGAGAACCCTAGCTTGGATATTATTGTAACAGAGTGTTGCTCGACTAGAGGTTGCCCCCTCGAAGAGGCCTGTGAACATTGCTATCTGATTCAAAGTGCTATTTCTGTTGCTATTTCGTATATCGTTTCTGTGTATTGTGAAGATTATGCTGGATATTTTACTATTATTCTATCATTTCTAGCATTTCATTTATGTTCTTCATATTTTATATATCTGGCATATTGCAAAATGATGCCTCACATTGTCTGACAGCTCTATTTTTTCCTTTCGCTTCATACATGGTTCCAAATTTTTAACTCAGTTATGGAAAACGGCCTTCGATTTGTTAAACTACTAATTTGTCTCACGATATTTTTTCTCTCGTATAAATCAAAAAATTGAATCAGCAACTTAAAAACAACGCCTCTTAAATCTTTGTTCCATTAATGACAGTCCTTGTTGCAAGTCAACGTCACATAGAACCCGACCTCTCAGACCAAACCAACGTCGCCTTAAACCTCTTTGACACTATCCTAAGAACTGCAACCACCCAGGTTGAACTCAAACGTTCGTGGGAAACCATTGAACAAGACATAGCCACTAAAGAACAAGTGGAAGTTAGACACATACGACTTAGAAATCAACTATAGTTTCTCTTCCAGTTGTTTTCTCCTTCCCTTATCTTTTATCCTTTTCTAGATGTCTAGACTCTATACTTCCTAGCCTTAAGTACAGACTCTGGAACAACATCTTTCTGGCACCATTGCCGGGGAACGGATAATCGTAGTCACTTTCCCATGAGAGAACGACATTTCCAAGGTCATTTTTTTATAGTGAACAAAGAGCGATCACCTCGTTAAGGCTAAAAATTTACCTTTCACTTAGCGAATACACTTTTAAGTAAGATGACATCATTTCAAAGTAACACTAGAAAAAACCCAGATGCTAAACAGGCCGTGCCAGTTTCCAACCTTGAAAAAATATTAAAACCAAGGGGTCTTTTCAAACAAAACGTTGTTGTTTACCAACCCAATTCTACTCAGTCAAAAGATAAGACCTTTCTGGAACCTTTTTCCTCACAAGAACCTTCTCTTGGAAAAAGATCGAACAATACTGCCAAAACCGAGACCCTAAAGTCCAAGCAAATCCTACCCGATATTAAGACCGAAACCTCTTCATTTACCTCTTACGTTAGTAGGGGTGACACGCCTGCTGTAAATATCATCCTTATCGATATCCCATCGGTTCTCAATATAAACCCTTATGTCACTCAAGGCCTCAAAGAAGTTTCCACGCCCACCGATTCGACACCGGTGGGATCTCCCATTTACATATCCTGCAAGTGAGAGGAATTGAGTCCACAGTTACCCTCTCTCCCTTTTCCAACATTCACCTCCCTTGGTAAAAAGTTCCCCAATTTTTTCCCTCTCCATCCCGGGGAAGCTAGGGAGTCACTGTACATCTTCGCCAATCCTCTTTATAATGCACCATTTTCCTCTCCTCGGTCATCCATGATCACTGCTGGAGGAGGAGCATGGGGAGTAGGAGGTCAAGGCCAACAATAGCCACCCAAGGCTTTCACCAAAGTGGCCGCGAGATATGCTCCCTTGGCCCTTCCAGTACCCCTCCATGATTTACCCAAAAACTATATGAAAAACTTACCCAAGTTCGCAGGAGAAGGGGATATAACCATAGCCAAGCATATCAACTTCTTCGATCAATTCACTGATATTATAGGTCTCGAACATGAGGACGTGTATTCCTGTTTGTTTTTCTAGACCTTCGAGGGACAGGTAAGAACTTGGTTTCGAAGCCTGCCCCCAGGTTCGATATTATCCTACGATGCACTAGAAGACCTTTTTCTCAAACAATGGGGTGAAAGAAAGGATCACTTATACTATTTGACCGAATTTGGGTCCTTAAGGAAAAAGGGATCTGAAACTGTTATGGAATTTATCCAAAGATTTAACAAGTTGTACAATAAGATCCCTGTTGATGTTAAACTGTCCCAACCCGCTACCAAAGTAACTTTTGAACCCAATTTCTCTCTATTGTTAAGAGAAAGGAGAGGGTCCGACTTAACCCAAATGCAATATGACGCTATGGAAATTGAGTCAAACATGATGGCTTTGGGTAAATTAAAAATGAAAATCGAAACGGGGAATAGAGAAACCAAATGCTTTAGAGAACAAGCGAGTCCCTATGGATCTGGAAGGTCCTCGGATGACAAAATGAATGACATGGCTAGGATAATAAAAGAGCTATCAAATAAAATCTCAAGAATGGAGCTAGACCAATCCAAATCTGATCAATTTGTTAAGAGACAATTCAGGAGAAACCCCAATCCTCAGATTCAACAAAGACAGATTAAAAATGAAGATCAAAAAATTTAAACACCTCTAAAAAATGAAAATTTTATTGGAGGAAATGATATGCAAGAGTTATAGGATTTGGAAGAAGACATAAACAATTTAGGCGACAACTGTATACAACCTCATTTGACGAAAGAAGATTATGAGAAGTCTCTAAACACTAAACAATCATTAGGTGCAGATAATAACCTAAACAACATTGATGATTTTGCTTATCAAGGAATGGATGACGCCATAATGGTTGATCTCCAGCATAAATACAATTTGAGGCCTAAACAAAAACCTATATCGACCACTCAACCCAAGAAAATTTTTCCTAGGGGAGAAACATACGAGCCCATCTAGAAAGAGACCGAGACGTGAAATAACAAAGGGGTAGACTCGCAGAATACCAACGTAAAGGAGGCTGAAACCCAAGTGAGAAGAACTAATACAGTTGAAACGCGGACACCTGAAATGTCCAGAACCACCGAAAATAAAACAGTGCAAACAAATAAAATGGATAGGAAAGAGTATGAAGTTTCAACCAAGGAAAAAGATAAGATCAAGATACTAATACCTTTGGTCGAGTTGGTGAAGAATCCTGTGTACCAAAAGCAAATAACCAAGATGATAAATTTTTCAGATTTAGAGAGTCAGTCTGATGTGATAAATCTGGAAGATGATGAGCCTAATATCACTTTTGGTCCACATTTTGAAGGTGCCAGAGATACTGTCGCCCCCTTCTATATTACCCTGAAAGTGCACGATCGATTGTTGCATAATTGCATGATGGACTCTAGGGCCTCTCATAACGTAATGCCCAAATCCATTATGGATAGACTAGGCCTTGAAATCACCAGACCCTATGGAGATCTTTACTCGTTCGATTCAGGGAGAGTTAAGTGCATGGGCATGATCAAAGATTTAGTAGTCTCCCTCGCCCAGATTCCAGTGAAAAATGTCCTAATGGATGTAGTTGTCGCTGATATACCCTCAAAGTATAGTTTGCTATTATCTAGATCTTGGGGAGCCAAGCTCGGGGGATCCCTTCAGCTGGATATGACCTACACTACGATCCATGTTTTTGGTGGGCTGTTCACCTGGTTATACAGGGAAACACGGTTGGCATATACGGTAAGTGATCCTCGGAATCCTAACAATTACCTTGTTTATATTGCCAATCAAGACCTGGGAAATTGTATTCTGTCTTTTGACGATAGTGAAAATAATTGTACGGAAGAAAGTTATATTGATGAAATCAAAACTGAAAAGAAATCTAAAAATGTGTATAGCACCAGAACTTGGAAAATGTTTTTTGATGGTGCTTCGTCATGTGAAAAAGAAGGTGCGGGCGTGCTTTTCGTAGCACCTTAAAATGAATTTGTCATCCCCTTCTCTTATATGCTACAGTGGGACATAGAATACACAAACAACGTATGCGAATATGAAGCTCTAGTCTTGGGATTGGAAGCTTCCAAGAAGCTAAACATAAAGAAATTAGAGTTCTATGGAGATGCAAAACTGATTGTGAAGTAGGTAAATCAACAGTACTAGGCCAAGCACTCGAGACTGAGGTCCTACAGAAATTGCACCTGGGATCTAATGGAATATTTATTTTCATTGGTAAAGGTTCATTTCATCCCACGAGCTGAAAACTAGCAAGCCGATTCACTGCCCAAACCAGCGTCGACTTTCACACCCCCTACCGCTTTCAAATTAAAATACCACATAGAGGTGAGGCGTAGACCATCCATACCAAACAACATACAACACTGGCAGGTATTAGAGGATGACAAAAAGGTCAGAAAGTTCCTGGAAATTGTGGATGATTTTTCCAAAACTCACATCGACCAAGAAAACCAAAATGACAATACATGGATTATGCAGGAAAGGGAGGAGCCTCAGGAGTTCCAAGAAAAAATCGCAAATCATCGCATGCTAGTGTTAAAAAATATTCAGATCCCTAAGGGCCCGATACCTCTGGAAAGGTTGTTTGACCAAAATGACATGCCTCTGAAGTCTACCTTGCACCCCTAACCAGAGGAGGTCGAAGACTATGATGTAGGCACCGCTAAAGAACCTAGGATAATGAAACTATCAAAGTACCTTCCTCCTAAGATGAAAAGAAAGTATGCAGACTTACTCAGGTGGTACAAGGATGTTTTTGCATGGACTTACGATGAGATGAGAACATACGACACCTCTCTTATCGAACACAAGATACCTTTGAAACCTAGAGTTAAACCATGCATATAGACGCTCAAACAAATCAACCCCATTTTATTGCCTGTGGTCGAAAGAGAAGTGAAAAATCTCTTAGACGCAAAAATAATCGTGCCTCTTAGGTACTCTGACTGGGTGGCAAACCTAGTCCTGGTCAGGAAAAAAAGTGGGGAAATCAGACTGTGCATGGATTTCAAAAACCTAAATAAATCCTCTCTCAAGGACAATTATCCTCTACCCAAGATCGATCACATCTTAGAAAAGGTAGTTGGTTCTAATAGAATGTCGATGATCGATGGGTTTTCGGGTTACATTCAGATCGCAGTCAACGAAAAGGATAAGGAAAAAACCTCTTTCACTACATCTTGGGGTACATTCATGTATGACAAATTGCCTTTTGGTTTGATGAACACAGGTGCCACCTTCCAGAGAGCTATGGACATCGCCTTCATCGGTGAAAGAGACAGATTCGTGGTTATTTACCTCGACGACCTAACTGTGTTCTCTAAATCTGATGAAGACCATCTGATACACCTCCAATGAACTTTCAAGAAATGTTGAAAGTTTGGTTTCTACTTGAACCCCAAAAAGTCTCATTTTGCGATGCAAGAAGGTAAAATCTTGGGCCATATTGTGTCTCGGGACAGAATTAAAATCGATCCTAAAAGGGTTGAAGCTATAGACACCATAAATATTCCTAGAAATGTTAAAGAAATTCAGTCTTTTTTAGGAAAAAAAGGTTTTTTTGAGAAGGATCATTCCGAATTTTGCTGAAATTGTGAAATTGATCATAGATATGCTCAAGAAAAATAGTGCAGTCAAATGGACGGCCGAAGCCAAAGCATTATTTTCCCATATAAAAAAATTTATAAGTGAAGCACCTGTACTAGCGAGCCCTGACTACCTAAAATAGTTTTTGATTTTCTCATTCGCATCCGAACACACAATTGCGGTGGTACTCCTCCAAAAAAATGAGGAAGGTTTCGAGCAACCGATAGCATTCTTCAGTAAAAGTCTTAGAGATGCCGAATTAAAATATGATATAATGGAAAAACAAGCATACACTATGGTAAAGGTGCTAAAATCTTTTAGGACTTATGTGATACACTCCAAGGTGATAGAATATGTACCTACCTGTGCTGTAAAAGACATATTGGTACAGCCTGATAGTGACAGGAAGAGGGGTCGGTGGCTTGCCAAGATTCAAGAATTTGATCTGGAAGTGAAGCTGACCAAACTGGTAAAAGGACAGGGTTTGGCTAATCTCATGGCTGAAACAAATTTCCAAGCACTCGGGATAAATAACATGCAAGAATATGAAGGAGATGTGGACATATATGCTATCGATAACCAAATATCTATGACTCAAATCGAAGAGAGGTTTGTTTCATCAAGCTGGTATAAGGACATAGTCTCTTACTTATTGACCCTGAAGTGCCCTGATGATCTGTATCCATCTAAGACTAGGACACTAAAGATACATGTAGTGAAGTAATGTATATCCGAAAGAAAATTGTATTGGAAGGACCCATTAGGCTTCCTACCGGTTTGTCTAGTGGAATCTGAAACAGAAAAGGTCATAAACGAATTTCACGAAGGGGTATGTGGAGGACATCACACATGGAGGGTGAAAACTTATAAAATCCTGAGAGAGGGATATTATTGGCCTAGGATATTCTCAGATATCAACACCAAAGTCAGAGCCTGGAACCCTTGCCAGCTGTTCGTAGGCAAACAAAAAATCCTATCTCTACCTATGGTCCCGATAAAAGTAGAAGCCTCCTTTTAACAATGGGGATTGGATTTTATAGGCGAAATCAACCCACATTCGAATGCTCAACATAAATGGATCCTGACTACCATAGATTACTTCACCAAATGGGTGAAGGCCATTCCGACTAGAAAGGCAACCGATTTAGTGGTTATAGATTTCTTGGAAGAGAACATACTGTCCAGATTCAGCTGTCTTCGAAAGATAGTCACGGACAATGCCCAGGCATTCAAGTCTATGGAAATGGTTAGTTTTTCCCAAAAATATAACATCGTATTGAGCCACTCCACCGCATATTACCCTCAAGGAAATGGGTTAGCCGAATCATCAAATAAAATTTTAATTACCATAATTAAGAAAGTGCTGAGTGAAAACAAAAAATCTTGGCATGTGCATCTCAAGTACGCTTTGTGGGAAAATCAGATAGGCACGAAGAAATCTTTTGGCACTTCGCCTTTCCAACTGGTATACGAGATTGACGTGGTATTTCCTATAAATATAGTGCTTTCTATAATGAATCTCTGGCAAGATGAGAAAGAAGAACCAAACCATGTCACAAGGAGAATAAAATAGCTGATTGAGGTTCACTAGCACAGGGCTGAGGTGGGTGAAAGGATGCAAAAATACCAAGACAACATGAAAGCACTATTTGATCATAAGGTCAAAGATAGAGAATTCCTCCCTGGCGATTTGGTTTTGAAATGGGATGCTAGGAGGGAAGACTCTGCAAACATGGAAAATTTGACCATATTTGGTATGGACCTTTCAAAGTCACAGCTTCTGAAGGGAAGAATTTGTTTCTATTAGAAAATCTAGATGGTAAAATCCTCAACGCCCCTGTCAACGACCGTTATTTGAAGCACTACATGCATTGAATGATTGTTTTGAATTTCCACTGTATATACTGGTTTGTTTTCCTTGTTTTTGTTTTAGATATTTTCGGTAAGTTCTACTTTCATCGCAAATAAAAAAGGTTAGAAATTTCTTAGAAGTTGGGATATGAAAGTTTTCAATCCGTTGAGTTCCATAAATCTTGATGCCCTGATACTTTTCATTTTTTTTCCCTGCAGGATTACGGCTTACGGCCCACATAGTAAAGGGAAAAAATGGATGGTCACGCATCGGGAAATTGACTCTCCCAAAACAGGTGATAAAAGAAGATTTGTTAAGAAGAAAAAAAAATGGCAAGGCAAGGGTATAAATCTCCAAAACATTTGGTTTTCAAACGAATATCACTTAAGAACAACAATGATATCATGAAAAGGATATGTTTTCTTGACGTATCATTAAAGAAAAAAACTTTTATTGGGGATTTTAAAAATCTCACCTGGACAATTTAAAAATATTTAAATCAAAGAGGGAAGCAAAGCCTCTCCAAGAAAGAGTTATAAGAGTCAAGATTGCATTGTATGACCTGAGTTGTTTTTTTTATACTTCAAAACCTTCTCTGTCATCTCCTCACTATCCTTGGCTCTCTCTCCTTGAAACCCAGATACGTCCCCTTGGCCTCTACAGAGGAAGAATAGGTTACGCTTCATCTCCAGAAGCTGGCAAGACAATATTAGAAAATAAGCCAACCGTCACAACTCCTCAGCCTCCTACCGAGAAAAGTTATGCATGGGTTGTTCCTAACTCTCTTAGGTTTTTTAACGGGCTTTGAAGGATTAATTCTTGCTCAAAGGAATATCCCTAGAAACAAATTCTCCCGTAATTTCCTGCAGACTAAGATGTTTTGAAAGTCAAAAAGAAGTCGGTCCAGAGAAATCAAAGCGAGTAGACCGGCCTCTGTTGCAGTTATTACACAGATATCACCCCTGGTATGCTTTATACTAATTGATTGCCCCCACTTCATTTAAAACATACGCGGTAGATGGCGAAAGGAAATTCAAATTGATTGCCCCCATCTAGTCAGTGGAGATGACGAAATGAAATTCGTAAAACAATTTCCCTCATCTCAACATTTAAATGCAAAATTACTTTGAAGTGGTGAAAGGAAATTAAATAAAGGGAACTAGATAACTTCACCGGAGTACTGAACATGCCCGCTAGAAATGAAGCAATAGATAAGATATCTGGAAGGTTGTCATACATGTATTTCACTATACTCTGGTAACCAAATTCTTTTGAAAATGGATCTACATCCCAAACTCATGCAGGGCTCCCTAATTAAGAACAATAAATTCACTTCGTTTGATGCAAGCCAAAACTCACAGGACCCATCGAATTTCCTATGATTGTTTTGATCATCTTAAGCAGTACCGAGCTCAGTATCGAGAAAAGGAAAGTTACTGAATGGACTGCAGCTGATTTTAGAAGGCGTTTGAGTTTTAAAAATATTTCTGGAAGTAAAGGCGAAATCTCAAGTTTCCCTCTGTACCCTCTCCCTAAGCTAGTTTTAGCAGAAGCAAACTAGCGACTTCATCTACCCAATACAGGCACTTGGTCTATTGTTCTTCTCATCCCGCAAGGAGATGAGATCCCTAGTTGGAGCTTATGTTGGAACGTATTATTTTATTTTTATACTCTTGGTTCAAAGGTTGGAGCCACCCTTCTTTATAAATAAGTAAGAGGTTATAATTAAGCCCAAAAAGCCATATTTCCAGATCTCACATATTTCACGATGTACCTACCAAGCCCTGGTATGTCGATGCATGAAGTAGCGATAAGGTTTAGTTCTAACCACCGTTATCGAGCCTCTAAGTAAAGATCTTTTGATTTCATCACCTCGTGCTCTCACATTTCAGGAGTTACTCGTCGAAAACTTTCCGAACCCCTGAGATGCGAAGTTGCGAAGTCTTATCAAGTCACTCAAGTAAATATCAAGAGTAATCTTTTTAAACCGTAGTTAGTCTCTATCATGATTTTGCGACTCGACGATTATTTCCTTAAAACAAAACACCTTTGTAAATCCAATCCCTAAAGTTGTGATATTCATTAATTAAGATGGGTTAATAAAAAGCTTAAGTTAAATCACAAATTATAAATAATTTCGCAACATCGCGACTTCGAGCTTTTGGGTCTCAAAGGCTAGAAGCGAAATCGTCCAATACAGCCAGTGCCGAAAAGGGGATAAAGGACTAAAAGCATGAAATTAAAGGAGATAAGATGTATTAATTAATTCCTTAAGTAGGTTTTAACCATACGATCTACGCATGAAGCTTTTAACGTTTCTACTCTTTTCGCAAGTTATGAGTCATCAAATATTTATGGTATTTATTTGAATTTCATTGAAGTGATTGACAGTAAGATCCCACTTATTTTCTAAAATATTCCCATTAAACCATTTAATCGTTCTATCGACAAGGACTAGCACGAACTTAAGTGTTTAAGCAAAGGGTTTTCTTTCATTATCTCATCTTTCCTTTCTATTGTGCGCAGAGCTATTTCACCAGGGTAACTTCTGTTTGTGTTTTCAATATTTTGTGATAGGGGATCTAATTGCAATTTCATACACCATGGATCCACGAAAAGAACCCAAGGTAGTCATCGAGTGCTCAGGCCAAGGTTCAAATATTGTTTCTGATACTTCTCCTTGAAGTATCAATACTATTAAAACATGGACACATATTTCTAATGTTTTGCAGCCCGAGGTGATAAATTGCTCGGATGATTCCTGCGATGAGGAGAACGATGACATGTCCACCAAATACAAAATCGTTTCTCAAGTGGAGATGCACAAAATAGCAGCAAGGCCAGAGCTTCTCCCATATTATGATATGGTCAGATGGTCATTGGACCATGTAGACCTCCTGACCAGAACGATATTCAACGAACAGAGGGAAGCAGTTGGGTATTTCAGACCAGAGCACCTACAGACAATGTATAAATTGTCACCCATTCCAAATCATATTTACAATACCAAATTCCTAGAGGAGTTCAAAAGGAAGGAATGCGAGTAGTTCAGGAAAAAATTATCTAATCTGATCAAAGACTGGGTTTTACACCCCGCGAAATTTAGGGCTGATACTAATGGAATTTATTCAATATCCTCTTTAGAGCCACAGTTAAAGTATGTAGCGATGATGGCCTATAGACTGTATGGGAAGGAGGACACAACTCACTTTTTCCTCCCATTGGTGCCGCTCATTTATACAGTCGCTGAAGGTTATTCTTTCGACTAGGCCAAACTGATGTCGGATAGTCTCAGCAGTCGAATTACTGAATATTGAGTGCAGAAAGCCAGTGGGAGAACATCTTCATTCTTTATGTCTGCCTACATCATGGATGCTATCTGCTTCATGAAACCTTTCTCATTGATGAGATGGAGCTGGACTTTGTCTGATGCTGAGCCTGTCCATGTCTACCACTCAAAGCTTTGGGAGGATAAGGCCAAAGATTTCATCTACAATATTTTTAACTGGGTAATGGTATCGATGCATGTTTCTATCTTCAACCATCCGCCTCCCTGGATTTCAGATAACATCACGGCCAACCTGAGTAATGTAGAAGATTGGTATATAGAAGCAGCGTTTTCATACATCAGGGTTTTTGGCACCTCCATTCCCCCTCATGTTTTGTCGTTATTTATGCCAGATAAGTTAATATGCCGCAAGATCGCAAGGCAAGATGTGTTTGGTGCAATAAGCAAGGAGCTCAAAGGACTATGGAAGAAGGTATGGCCACCCTTCCCCATTCACATTGGGTCGTACTCTTTATTAGATTTTGTCCATGCCAAAGCAGAGGCCACGGCCTTGGAGGAAATGAAGTTGGTGAACATTGAGTTCAAAAAGAACGACCCAAATAAGGTTGTGAGTAATCACTTGGCGAATTCTGGCCTGAAGAGATACGAACACGAGGATTCACCCCATGATGAAATATTCCAAGGTGCGAGGTCCTACTCTGAAGTCTTGAGCCAGATTCAGGCCTTGCCACCAGGAGATATGGTTGATTTCCTCAAATTCAAGGAGATTCGGAAGAGTTGCCTCCCCCTAATTTTATAGGGAAAAACCCCAAAGATTCCAGACGTAAAGTAGACAGAAGCCAAAGTCCAAAAGAAATCAAGTCCTGGCAAGGAGAAAAATCAGGAAGAGACAGAAAAAAAGGATACCTCGGAACAAGGAGCAAAAATCCCTGATCGAGGAGAGAAAAACCGAGAGGCAGTTGCACCAGGCAAGTGGGTACTAATTCAAGTTGAGATACCCTCGCAAAAGGCAGGTGACACCTCACTGATCACATCAAAAGAGATGGTCATAGAAACTACCCCTAAATAATCATCCAAGGAAATCAGCAATCCAATTGTTGTTATCACACCCTTATAGTTCACAAAGGGGAATCCCAATGCGGGATGGATTTTCAATGAAGAACTGATGCCCATTTCTGTAGAGGAGTTGCCTCCTAATGAATTTTTCTTTGATAAAAAAAGGAAGGTCATGGTGAGGCAAGAATTATATCAAAGAGAGGGAATAGTCGCTAAAAAATTTAAAATCATGACAGATGGAAAGGTCGTGAAAGAGGAAGAATTCACTGAGGAGATAGCGAGAACATTAGGAGCTTACACTACGGCCAATCAGTACTCAGTTGGAACTATGAAGGCACAGTTGAAACAAAAGAACCTCTTGATTGGTAAGTTAGAGGCAATGGTAGTTATGGTAGAAGAGAATGCCAGGGATCAGGAGAACAAGGGTCTCGAGGAGGCCAGAGCAGCTGACCAATGGTAAATCGAACAACTTAGAGCCGAGCTCTAGCAAATGCATCAGTCAGTCCATATAAAACAAGCGCAGGTAAGCCAACAAGAGGAGTTGATACAACAGTTGCAGTCAAAACTGATTTCTGCTGAGAACCAGGCCATAGATATAGATACGTTCCGGTACCAAGCCACCAAGATCCAACAGAAGGTGGAAATAGCTCAACAAGGATTTCTTGCCAAAGTGGAAATCATCCAAAATCACTTTCAAGCTATTGATCAAGTGCTAAAGGATATTTCTTTAAGAGAAAGGAAAGTTGGGGCGGCTCGAATCGCTTTCTAGGAGGCTGTCGTAGAAACAACAAAGGAAGGAATGGTTGGTAGTGTCAAATTATCCATCTCAGAGAAAACCAGGGGAAATATATTACTGAAGGCATGGGAGCATAATATATCAGAGAGAAGAGAAAGAACTAAAGAGATTAATAATTCTTCTGAAGAGACATTCGGCCTGATAAATAAAAAAAATTTGAACCTTGATAAGGAGGATAGTGTTGGGACACTGGGAAAAATTAACATAGCCAAACACTTGTTAGATATCAAGGAGAATGTCAAAAAGGAACAAGAAGAAATATCCCAACTGATTTAGGTTGAATTTTCCCAAGGGGACAAATGGTTAATAAAATGAAGTTTGCAATTATGGTCCATCATCATGGAAGACCAACGAGTAGCAAGATGATTGCCACAACTAGCGAAGAATTGTTACACTTTCGAGGCCAGCAACCAAGCAGAGCCCTCCAGGTTGATAACCCAGTTGATTGAAATTTTTGTCAGTTGCGTCAAGCAGGGGAAAGGGCAGGCTTCTGGTGTTAAATGATGACAAGCATTATTCTATTCCATTTCTGGGTACAAGGGAGAAAATAAAGGAAGGTGTTCCACCTGCATGGGGGAAGACAAAGAGCGGGGAAATGAAACGCTTCCTTTCCTCAATTGTAACCAAAGGTTTCTAGAATGAATGGAATTTGAAGTGTTTTTTAGTCTTGTATAAATAGGCATTTTGAAGAAAAACAAAGGGCTTTTTCTTTTGGCAGATTGTAATAGAGAAATTTTCCATCGCCAGGAATTAATACAAAGCGAATTGGAGACTACATATTCTGTCAAGATTGAGTTATGTGCTTTCTTCTGTTATTTCATGCTTCATGACATTTTTATATGCATCTTTGATGAATGCTTTGACTGCAATTTGGTACAAACTCTACTGTGGCAATCATGTTTTAGTTATCTAATTATTTGCGGCCTCTGTATTGTCTGTTAGCAGGTACAAGACCCGTGGATTAATTAGATCGCTATATTTTATGCTTCATTAAATTGTTTCTCTTCTTTTTATTCTTCTGTTACAGTGTGAGATTCCTCTTGAAATGATGCCTCAGATTGTCTGATAGCTCTATGTTTTCCTTTCGCTTCATACATGGCTCCAAATTTTTAACTCAGTCACGGAAAATGACCTTCAATTTGTTAAACTACTAATTTGTCTCACGAGATTTTTTCTCTCGTATAAATAAAAAAATTGAATCAACAACTTAAAAACAACAGCCTCGTAAATATCTGTTCCTTAAATGGCTATCCCTGTTGCAAGGCAACCTCACATAGAACCCGGCCTCTCAGACCAAACCAACATCGCCTTAAATCTCTTTGACACTATCCTAATAATTGCAACCACCCAGGTCGAACTCGAACGCTCGTGGGAAGCCTTTGAACGAGACATAGCCACTCAAGAACGAGTGGAAGTTAGACACAGACGACATAGAAATCAACTATAGTTTCTCTTCCAGTTGTTTTCTCCTTCCCTTATCTTTTACTCTTTTCTGGATGCCTAGACTCTATACTTCCTAGCCTTAAGTACAGACTCTGGAACAACACACTCTAGTTTAGCTTTTCTTATCGTTCTTAGTTTAGTCTTTTTTTTATATCATATGCTTGATGTTTCTAACTCTTTCATTCACAATTGTTTTTCCTAGCTAACCCAACTGGACTTGTAATCATCTCTATTTTGCTCATTTAGGTGACAAAAGAGATGCAACATATTTGCATCTCCACTGGGGAATAGGTATCAATTTCCTCCACCATTTGGGTTATTTTAGCTCTTCTTTTTCATTTATTTAACTTGCAAGAACCATAACCGACCCAATACTATGTGCAAAAATCCAAATTCAAAGTTGAGCTAAGAGAATTTCATCCGAAATTTTCTTCGCGGCCGTGTAACAAAGGTGCACAGGTTTTTTGACCCACAAGCGTGTCTTCAGCACATGTGCGCTCAACCCATTGTTTTTCCTAGCGTGTTCTGCACACTTGCGCCAAAGGGTCATTTTTTAGTTGTGCATTGGCGCCACATGTGCCTTTGTCTACTATGTGACCCGTGCATCTGCTAAGAAATTCACACATTGTAAGGGTTTTTGTGATTTTTGGAGGGCCCATAGCCTTCTTAAGCTTTATTCCATGCAAATTGTAATATGCACCCCACTTAGATACCCTCTCCATATGAAGAGATTAGTCAAAAACATAGGTACTTAGGGGGTTAAAATCATTATTTCTCCTCTTTTTCTTTCATTTTTCCACATGGATGGCTTGCTTTGATTAAAGTTTAAGTTGGAATCATTCTAAATCACATATAAAACTTGCATTGGGACCATAAATTGGATACCAATCGTTGAGTATGCTCTTCTCTCGCACCCCAAAGAGATATTGAGAATAAAAAAGAGATTGAGGGAAAATTTCATCTCCCTTAAAAAGACAAAATCTTTAGGAGAGGAAAACAGCCCCCTCGGGACTCCTCTTATTTTATTTTTCAAACATATTTTAAGATTGTAACGGGCCCATACATGCCCACATGCTACAAAGATAGGATAGTGATTGAAGTTTACTTTCTTAGATTAAATCACTAGGGAAGTTTAAAGGTTTTGTAACAGGCCCACACATGCCCACATGTGCACAATCTAGGATAGTTTCAAATTTTTCTTTGATTAAATCACACTAGGGATTTAAAGGATTAGTAAGGACCCACATGTCCACATGCTAGTTTCCTAGGGACTTTAAAATTATGCAAGGTTGTACCAATGGCACATAGTAAGCTAGGTAATCAAGACTTGTAAGGACCACACAAAGTCCACATGCAACAAGGTGACACCTAAATTATTAAAAATTTGGCACACTTTCACTTGTTCACACACAAAGTTCACCAATCACTCACATAGTTTTATCTAGAGATTGTGGAGGTTGAAGTAAGTATCCTCCAATGGGATTCCAAAACGCCCCACCCTTTTTCTTAACAAGGCTATCCAGTCCCACTTAAATTCAATGAGGTTGGTTCATACCCCCAACCTCTCAAGCAACCAAAACTAAAATATTTCTAAAAACTCACTAAGTTTTCCTCCACAGGAGGTACCAAAATAATTTTTTTAGTCTAGGTAGGATATTGGGGATAGGCATCCAAATAACTCCCCATTATCTGCTTCTCACATCATCAAAACAGTAGAAGTTGACAAATAGGAAACTATCTTGGAGATTATTGTAATAGAGCTCTACTCGACAGGAGGTTGCCCCCTCGAAGAGGCCCGTGAACATTTCTCTCGGAATCAAAGTGTTATTTATATTGTTATTCTTATATCATTTTAGTGTTATTGTGGTGATTATTATGGTTATATTGTTATTATTCTTCCATTTCTAGCATTTTATTTTTGTTTTGCATACTTTTTATATCTGGTATATTACAAGTGGTATCATAGAACTTTCCTTGGCTGAAATTGTGGGTAAATTCGTTTTCAGGGTAGAGACGTATTCCAACGTCTTTAAGCCACAGAGATCTGTCCTTACACGCATAAAACCATGGTTGAGGGATTCATACACGCAGGAAATACAAGTGGTTCTTAAGTGCACATTTGTTGGCCACCCTTGTAACCCCTGTTGGTACCCCTTCGAGTGGTAGTGCATCAAACAACACCTATGTACGGATCGACCTAGATTTCCTGAAGCCCTCTTTAGATAAACCGATCGGCCGCCCGACTTCTATAGTGCCACCGAGAACAACACTCGGGAATATACTCTCTAGTACCTAGGTAGTCGGGTAGTATGACTAAGGGTATGGTCTATCCTCCTTAGTTAGTGCCTTGAGATATTGGGCCGAGTACTATTGTTGGACCCCGCATGTATATCAGATAACTATAGAATAGGGAAAACCCTTTTCTATAGAACCCTTGAATACCTAACCCTTGGGGACAAAAACATAAACAAATTAAAACAAACAAGATTTGTTTCCATGCAACTGTGTTCGGGTTGTAAAGTAAATACATATTTCTTTCTGGTTAAGATTTTTGGGCATTTCCTCTCTGCAGTATTCTTCAAACTGGAGTATAACTCCACAGGTGTAAAAAAAAAAAAAACAAGTCTGGAAATTGTTTCACCATTATTTGAGACCTATTCCATTGGATTCATCTCTTCACCCTTATCACATTCATACATATCATTTTTCAACAAAATGTTTGACCCCTCCCACCCCTTTTTCAGTTCCCCCATCCTCATGGCCCATACCCATAGCCAAGAATTGGAAGCTCACTTCAACACATTGCAATATAGTCTCATCGAGACCCAACAAGAAGTGAAACAAATCAGTGCAAATGTTGTCGCCATCAATACAACCATGCAATCCTCAATGGACGAAATCAAACAAGACCTCACCACCCAACTTGAATCTGTGTTTTCGACACTCTGCACCAAACTACATTATCCCTACAGATAACCCTTCCTCTTCCTCACCTCCACATACTGAAGGTGAACATTCCTCTCATTCCCATAACTTTCATAACCATCACTTTCAACATGACCTATACCTTCCGTGGGTGGATGTGAACAAATTTGATGGCTCAGACCCCATTGGATGGGTAACCCAAATGGAACATTATTTCTCTTTATATGACATTACAGATGACTTGGACAAAATCCGGTATGGTGTTCTCCATCTATAACAAGAACGTTGGCAATGGTGGCAATGGAGAAAAACTTCTCATCAAGGGTATATTGCTTGGACACACTTTGTGGAAGAGCTTTATGAACACTTTGACACTGACACAACCATTTGGGCCATTTCACAAAGTTGAAACAATCAAGAATAGTGGAAGACTTTATAGCTACCTTTGAGTGCCTGGATTTTTAGACAGAGAGCATGTCTGATGCCTTTTTCCGAGAATGTTATATCAGTGGCCTCAAGGATGAGATTCGAGCCCATGTCCTCATGGCTCGGCCTCAGATTTGAGTGGAGGATACTAAAAGAGATAAAGAATCACACTAGGTTGTATCTTCTCAAAACCAGAAACCCTCCTTTATCCCTCGCTCTAAACTAGTAAATCCCACTACTCCCTCCGCTCCATTAAAGATCCAAAAATTGACCAGGGCTGAAATGACTACACACCAACTCAAAGGCCTTTTTTATAATTGTGATGACAAATATTTCCTGGGCCACAAGTGTAAGGAATAAAATATGTTTATGGCCATCTCTGAGGATATTGAAACTCCCCTTGTGTCTGAGTCACCTGAAACCCCCGACATAACCCCTCCCTCAGACCCTCCTGAAGTAGAATTGATCATTTCCCTCAATGTTCTCACTGGCTTCTCCTCTCCCCAAACCCTCAAGCTAATTAGTTACATCAAGCATCGAAAGGTCATCATTCTGGTTGATAGTGGAAGCAACCATAATTTTATTCATCACTGCATTTCCCAAGAAACTCATTGCTACATCCATGCCGTCAATAATTTCCAAATCATGATTGTCAATGGTGGCTCCATGAAATGTGGAGGGCATTGTGAAAATGTGCATCTCCAAATTTGTGGCTACCACCTGAAATCTCATATGTTTTCTATCAACATGGGCGGTTGTGACATTATGTTGGGTACAGACTAGCTAAGGAATTTGGGTCCCATTCTCATGGATTTTAAGGAATTAACCATGGAATTTGACTAGGAAGGCCACCAATATAAGTTCCAAGGCATCACCGTTGGTTCACCTGAGATCATTAGTTCCCATCGCATGGAAAAGATGCTCAAAAATGGTCATTCTGGTGTTATTTCTCAACTCCATGCCATACAAGCAACAAAAACACCCTCGGTGCCACAAGACCTCCAAGCCATCCTTTCTAAACATCAAGTGGTATTTTCCACTACCTAGGGACTCCCTCCTTAATGTGGTGTTCATGATCATTCCATTCCCCTTGTACCTAGAATCCTTCCTCCCAATATCCGTCTATATCATCACCCCTTTTCCCAAAAAAATGAAATTGAGAAAATGGTCCAGGAACTCCTTAATGCAGGCGTTATTCGCCCTAGTACGAGCCCCTACTCTTCTCATGTGGTCATGGTCCTGAAGAAAGAAGGTTCTTGGTGAATGTGTCCTGACTTTCATGCCCTCAACAAACTTACCATTAAAGACAAATTTCCCATTCCTGTCATTGATGACCTCCTGGATGAACTGAGTGGCGCCCAATTCTTTAATAAACTTGATCTTCGTTTGCACTACCACCAAATACGTATGAAAGAGGCATAAATTACCAAGACTTCCTTTAGAACTCATGAGGGACACTATGAGTTTTTGGTCATTCCCTTTGGCTTGTGGAATGCCCCCTCCACCTTCCAAAGCCTCATGAATCATGTATTCCGTCCTTTTCTCCATCATTTTTTCTTAGTTTTCTTTGATTATATCCTCATATATAGCAATAACTGGACAAAACATCTTGTTCATGTGGATCGATTTCTCCATCTACTATCTCAGCACCAACTTTTCCTGAAATAGTCTAAATGTGCTTTTGGCGCCTCAAAAGTAGAGTACTTGGGTCATCTGGTTGGCAAGGACAGTGTCAGGGTGGATCCTAAAAATATTTAAGCTATGCAAGACTAAACTCACCCAAAGAATCTCAAAAGAGTGCGTGGATTTCTGGGCTTAACATGTTATTATCGCAAGTTTGTTAAGAATTACAGAAAGATTGCAACACCTCTCACAGCTCTCCTAAAAAAGAACTCTTTCACTTGGAATCCATTTGTTGCTCAAGATTTTCAAACCTTGAAGATGGCTATGTGCACCACTCCAGTCCTGGCCCTTCCTTATTTCACAAAGACCTTTGTCTTGGAATGTGATGCTTCAGGGAAAGGAATTGGTGTTGTCCTTATGTAAGAGCTTTGCCCTTTGGCCTTTACCATCAAGAAACTGTCTAAAATAAGTTTGGGCAAATCTATCTATGAAAAGGAAATGTTGGCTATTCTGAATGTTGTTGATTTGTGGCGCCCTTATCTATTGGGACAATGCTTCCAAATTAATACATACCATTGAAGCCTCAAGTATTTTCTAGAACAACACATTTCCTCCCCGAAGAAACAAAAATGGTAACTAAACTATTTGGCTATGATTATGATATCATTTACAAGAAAGGAAAAGAAAATGTGGTTGTGGATTCACTTTCCCGCAAATGTGAAGATAAACGATCCCTTTTTTCTCTTTCCTTCATTGTACCAGATTGTCTCCAAGCCGTTCGCCAAGAATGGCTACAAGATCCCAAAAGTTCACAGTTGATCCGAAAATTACAGTCCAGTGCTCCAACTCCCCCGGGGTACTCTTGGCTCCATGATGAGCTTCAATACAAAGGTCATTTGTATTTAAGTAAACAATCAAAGCTTAAATCCATGGTACTTTCTGAGCTTCATGCTACACCAACAGTGGGGCACTCCGGGTTCACCAAAACCTATGATAGGGTCAAACGTTATTTTTTCTAGGATGGTATGAAACATGAAATTCATAATTTTGTCACCGAATGTGATGTGTGTCAACGCAACAAGTGAGAAACAGTCAAATCTACAGGCACACTACAACCGCTCCCGATTCCACCTGCTATTTGGAATGACATCTCCATGGATTTTATTACAGTCTTACCCAAATCGAGAAATAAATCAGTCATCATGGTGATTGTTGATCGCCTTTCCAAGTATGCTCATTTCTGCACTCTTCAAAACCCATTTACAACATCCATGGTGGCTCAATTTTTCATGGATCGGGTCTTCAAGCTTCATGGCATGCCACACTCTATTGTTTCTGATTGCGACCCAACTTTCACAAGCAATTTTTGGCAAGAATTGTTCAAGCTACAAGGCACCCAATTGCATCTCAATACAGTTGATCATCCCCAGAATGATGGCCAAACAGAAGTTGTCAACAACTATTTGGAAACATATTTGAGGTGTTTTTCCTCAGAAAAGAAAAATTAGTGGGCTCAATGGTTACCCCTAGCTGAATGGTGGTACAACACTTCATACCATACAACTACACACATGACTCCTTTTGAAGCGGTATATGGACAAAATCCACCTTCAATTCTCTCATACTTACCTGGTGTCTCGAACGTCCAGGGGGTTGAACAAAAAATTACAATTCGAGAGGCTATTCTTTGTACCCTCAAAGAGAATTTGGTCATGGCATAGAATCACATGAAGCAACAAGCAAATCAAGGTCACTCTGAATGTAAATTTGAAGAAGGGGATCAGGTGTTTCTTCGCCTGCAACCTTACAAGCAGAATTCCCTCAAGGTTGAGCATTGTAAGAAGCTAGCGTCCAAATTTTATAGTCCTTCTACAATTCTCAAGCGTGTGGGACAAGTGGCATATCAGTTAACTTTTCCCAGTCATTCAAAGATACATCCTATTTTTCATGTTTCCTTCTTAAAGAAGGTGACCGAAAATAAGTGCCAAATTCAAACCGAAAATAAGTGCCAAATTCAAACCAACCTTCCCAAGTTAGCCAAAGAAGGATACATTTGGCTACAACCACAAGCAGTTTTGGACCAACGTGAGAGTCTCTCACATCATAGAACCATCAAGGAAGTGTTAATCCATTGGAAAGATACAACTCCAGCATATGCCACTTGGGAACCAACTACCATTCTGCAACAATTTCCACATCTCAAGCCTTGAGGACAAGGTTGCTTTTAAGGGGGAGGACATGTTAGGTTCCTAACCCGCACATAAGTACAAAAATATATTTAGATGTAATAAAGGTCAATATTAATAAGGCCTTGCAATAAAATATAATAAGTCAAATGTAAGAAGACCTAATAGAAGCTTCCACTTCTATAAGGATCTTCTTCTAGATGCTTCTTTTGATAGACGTATTTAGTATAAATGGGAGTTGAGGGTATGAGAACCCTAGCTTGGAGATTATTGTAATAGAGCTCTGCTCGACTGGAGTTTTCCCCCCTCGAAGAGGCCCATGAACATTTCTCTCAGAATCAAAGTGTTATTTCTGTATTTATTCTTATATCATTTTAGTGTTATTGTGGTGATTATTCTGGTTATATTGTTGTTATTCTGCCATTTCTAGCATTTTATTTTTGTTCTTCATACTTTTTATATCTGGTATATTATAGTCTAGTGCTATTTGAGAGGAAGGATGTTACTTCTTTTCAGGACATGAGCATTTGTTTTTTTGTGTTCTCCCATGTGGACAAGAACCACCTACCCACATGTATGCTTCTTTATCAATTTATGTATGATGCTCTTGTGATTAGATGCAATTATGAATTATATTACGAAAGTCCAAAAATTATAAAGGCTCTTGTTCATTTATATTCTCTCATTACCATTAGCACACATCCACTTTGCTAGTCGGACATCATAGGGGACCCACAAAATCCCCATCGTTCCAAACGCTTGCTAAATCTCCCTCCCATTCTAGGGGGAGTTCCTAGTCTTGCCAACTCATTGACTCCACCTTATCACACTCATGTGAGTGCTACTATCTTAGGATCCACTTTATTCAGTTCCACTTTACTTGGGTCCACTTCCCAAGATCAACCATCCACCCACTTTCCTGTACAAGGAAGTAGGGGGCACACTTCTTCTCTAGGAGGAAGTACAACCCCACCTAGCCCCCCTCTTTCGGGTTCAAGCACACAAAACATTCCCACCATGGTTGGCACTAATATTCCACCACAACCCTAGATTCCATACTTGGCTTCCCTCAACATACCGGACCTGACTAAACTCACTAATGATCCTATATTGCACGACCCCACATGGCCTGCAATTCCTACCAAACTACCTTCAGACATCCCCAAGTTTGAAGGAAAATCAAGAGACGACCCAACCAACCATATCATGACCTTTCATTTATGTTTCTCCTCCAATAGCATTATGGATGACTCTATCTGATTGAGACTATTTCAATGCACACTCACTGGCCCATCAACCAAGTGGTATGTAGAAGAAAAATATGGGTCCCATACAACCTTTGAATCTTTGGCCAAAGCATTTTTTACCTTCTTTCAACTCTCAATCCGCCATGACAATGGTCTCTAATTACTCTCAAATTTTAAACAAACTTCTGCCATGCACATCGCCGACCACATTCACGAATGGTGTCGACGATGTAGTCCTGCAAAGCTGAAGCTACCCTGCAACAATTCCTTAACTGGTTTCTCAAATCACTTTTTTCCCTCCTTGACAAAGATGTGGTCGTGACCTTCCCCCAATCAGAAGAATAAGCCATCAACAAGGCCCAACAGTTCAAACTTATTTATTCACAGTCGAGATATTTGTAAACAGTACTACCTGACGCCCTGAGACCCATGCCATTTGGACAAGACAAAACTAGGATGTCTCACTCAATATATGGATTGATTTGTACCACTACACACCATAATTCACACCCCCAACAACCACCTATGTATGTAACACGTCAATATCCACCAGCATATGGCAAGCCTCCTTATTATCCTCCTCCCCCTTATCAACAACCATACCCCTTGGATTTTCCTCCACCCATCAGTGGACCACCGCTGGCATCCACAGTACGCCCAATATCCCAACCAAGTTCCGGTACCCATTCTACCTCTTCTTACACCCTGAGCACTAGTGAAATTGCCATGCCTTCCTATGCACCCTATGGATCATTATCACAAAATAATCTGTACTTTCCATTTCCTAGTCCTCCCCAACCCATTGTTTCTCCACAAGGACAACCACATGTTGGGGTTGATTTTGTTTAGCCTTCTCCCATTCAACAATATCAAAATTTTGAACAACTGAATATGGTTGATCCGACCCATCAGTCAAACAATTCCAAAAAGAAAGGAAAAAATCGAAACAATAATAATCCTGGACAAGGAGGAAACCAGAACCACCCCCAACAGAACAAACATGCCAGGGGCAACCAGAATCAGAGGAACCAGAACCCCTGGGTGGGAAATAACAACAAACACCAAGGGAAGAACACCAACAAACTTCAGACAAACTTCCCTTGTTCTCTTTGTGGAGAGTATGGTCATTATACTCACCATTCCCCTCAAATCATTGACTTCAAATGAATGAAAGAATCCAAAAATGGACCACATCCCCCAGTACTGCCTACTCCCTAGCAGGCCCCACAACA
>ML777045.1:221559-274464 GCA_009831015.1 Picea engelmannii
CCCCCCCTTGTTGTGTTGCAAAACCCCATACCACACCAAGGGGTGATGAACACCCAACATGAAATGCATCCAACCCCACCACAGATGGGTCAGTATCCAAACCAAGGTACTCCTACTGATCACACTATCCTCCTCACTAGCGAGGAGGAAGTCCTTCTACAAACGTGCATTCGTTAATACAATGCACCCTATGACCCTCCTCCCACTACCTCGTATGCCACCCCAGTCACAACTGGCGCACCTTTGATGATCCCTGACCCTAATACCGACAAGCCCCTCTATATTCCTCGCATCCCATTACGACAGAATCTCACCAACCTTCAGGCTAGGGTGGACCACAATTATAGTTTGGTCAACGACTTAGCACAATCCCCCACTGCCATGTCAGTCTTAGAAGTTCTTCAAACCTGTCCTACTCAACGGAAGTCATTACTTTCCTCTTTGGGGGCAGTGGAACCTGCTGATACTCAACTCATCACCTTTGATCTCAATAGTGGGGAACCTCGTCTCCCCACTTTTGTCACTTTACAAATACCTGTTAAAATCCAGAACATCAGAGTTCACCGCTGCATTATTGATGAAGGTGAATCCACATGCATCATGTCCAAAACCGTCTGGCAGAAAATTGTCTCTCCTACACTCATGCCATCTTCCATTTCTCTAAGGGATTATGATGGACGACCCTCCTCTCTCGAGGGACTCTTCCAAAATGTCCCTATTGAACTCAGGGGAGAAACTATCCTCATTGACATTGAGGTTATCGACACTTCGCTCGACTACAACATCTTGTTTAGACGTAGCTACATGTATGCGATGAAGGTTGTGGCCTCTTCTGTGTTTCACACATTGATGTTCCCCCACAATAGGAGGATCGTCACTATTGACCATGTATCACATTACGAGCCCAACCCTTCCTCCAACATCGATAACATCTTACCTCTCGTTCACACTAATACCGAGGCCTACCCACTCATCGAAATGGGTCCCAAAAATTTTAAGGACCCATCCTTTCTAGGGACATACCATGGAGCACCTCTTCTCATCCATCCCTCAACACAAGTATGTGTCATCTCGTCCAATGGAACAAAAATTGGAGATACCCTTTCTCCCACAAAGGCTTCATTATTGTCTGACGTCCCACTAGTCGCAGAGCTCCTTCCTCAGGAATCCCTTGCAAACTTCCTGGTTACCTATGTTCCTAACTATACCCTCCCTCAGGGCCACATTCCAGTTTGGGAGATAGTTCCCCAAGCCATCACCCAAATCCCCTTCTTTTACCCCCCACAGGGCATACAAGCTTTCCAGGTAGCCGCAACACTTACCCTTCCCAATATGGTGTTGGAAATCATAGTATGCTATCTACATCTGCCTGAGATTCTCCCTCAACCATCCCTCCCTCCCCAAATGGAAGGAATCCCGATGCAGATTCCAATACTTACCCCCACCATCCCACCTACACCCTCACTCACTATCACCCCTTCTATAGCTGGGGGAAAATGGAAGAAGAAAGAGACCACTGTTTTTCTTCCACCACGAGTTCAGACTCCTTGTGCACTATGAAAGAAATATGGACACCTTACTAATAATTTCCCATCTCTCCCCGAGCTACATAATTTAATTCAACTCCCACAAGCAATGATGCCACTTGTCACTTCTTCCAACGCTACCACTGCGACCACTAACACAGGTAGAAAAAGGTTGTGGACCAAATTCGCATGTTCCATCTATACTGAGTATGGCCATTACACCCACCATTGCCCGACGTTACCTCAATTTCGACAGACTCTAATGGTCGTTCTCCAAATCTTCCAATAAGAACCTCCTCCACCTGCATCATCTCACACACATGTCACTGACATCCACTATGTCACGACCTCGATCAACAAATGTTTGAGACATTCTTTCTCTCTATGTGAATCACTTGATCATTTCACATATCAATGTCCTATGATCATTGATTATAGGCATCGTCAAATGGCCCTTATTCAAAACCCTACACCCCTCCCTCCAACACAACCAATGAATACTCCTACCCCATCACTTGATGTGGTTCATATCTTCACGTCGGAACCTGGGGCACTCCCTACTCCCCCATGGTTCTTGGATTATTTATATGAGGATTTTCCCCCAAATCTCCCCAATTCTCCAATCCATTTCCCCATGAAAATTCTACACCCGACTACCATTTTCAATCGACAGTATCTTGATATTTGGTTCATGTCAAGCGAACCATCACAACCCCCTTGTGTCACCCTCCCTACCTCTTCACCACCCAAAGACAACCATGTGGTGACAATCACCAATGTTGTTCCCCTGGATCCACTATATTCTTGACAGTTCCACTGCAATGAAGACATCCTCGAGGAATTAACCACCCCCGATTGCCCATGGTATCCTCTCCATCACTGAGCACTCTTTCTCTCACAAGATGCCTTTGTGCCTCTTCGCCAAAACTCTATATACGCAATCAAAGACAAATATTTTATCCCATCAGGGCATATAGACTAGTTCAATCACCCTGTCCCTGCCCTCAATGCTTTTGAGGAAGGTAATATGGCCAACATTTCCCCCACTGTCAAAATTGATATTTCCATCAAACCTGACATCACAGAGGAAATCACCATCGACGTCGCATGCTCTTCTGAAGAACTCATTGCTTACAAATCTCTCTTCTAGGAATACCAAGACATTTTTTCTTGGTCATATACAGAGATGTCAGGCCTTGATCCCTCTATTTTTGAACATTGCATTGACACATGGCCTGATATTACCCCTGTACAACAAAAGCAATGTCCATTACACCCATCCAAAGTAGTAGCTGTCAAAGCCAAGATTGAAAAATTACACATTGCAGGGTTCATATATCCCATCGCATATACATCACAGGTCTCCAACCCCATCCCGGTAAACAAAAAATAGGGTACTATTCGTGTTTGTATTGTATTCATGTTAGGAATTTGGTTTTCATGTATTCAGATATGGTTCACATTGGGTATTCGGTTTTCATGTGTGCAGGTACTTGATCATTATACATCAACATTACCCCTTCAGGTATATCATCAACACTGGCATGCAGTCATTCCCTCTGTGTATCAAACTACATTTCCCAGTCACACCCTCCAATCTTTTGCCTCTAGGATCCCTATATCCAGCTCTGCAGTGTTGTTACCTCCATTGCATTTTGGTATTGTCAGCTGGTAGCACTCTCCCCCACATGATTTGTCCCATTCATAGTCCCCCTCGACACTTTGACACTCATGTTGTTTTCATCCTTTAGGGGTGGGAGTCCCAATAGTCTTACGCATCATCGAGAACTAGCCATATACTCCTTCTCCTCATTATTTTCTAGCCTACCCAATGGACTCCTAGGTTACTTCATCATGGTTCTATTTTGAATGCAACTCCGCAGTCTCAATTATCCCTCCATCTCCTCTAGCATTAGTTTTCCCATCTACAGATTACCCTCCATTCATTTTTCCTAATACAGAAACCCACCTATGGGACCCCCACCCCCACCTATTTTCACATAACTTGCACCTTCACAGGCCAAGCCATATTACACTAGGGCACTCGTTTCTGTATATGTATGATCATCCCCAATTATTCTTTATTTATTTGATAATTGTACAAAGCCTTTATTTCCATCCTTAGCATATCTTTTTTTCATCACCCTTGGAAACCTTCCTTTTCCGACAGGCACAACCCATGTCGCCCTTGGTTGGGGCATTTATTATATTCTCCTCCTAATGACACCGTTCATCAACCTTGAGTATCCCACAGTCCTTATACCTTTGATATATGATTTTTTCTACTTTTTCATGCCTCTGGCACATATTAACCCATGTCTAGTCGTCCCCCTAACAACTAGATTTAGTTTCACGGTTGCTGCCACTCATACCTCACATATATCCCCAACCAAGGAAAATATTGAGTCTCACCACTTCTTGCCTTCGTCCATGTTCCTCATCATTTCCTGATCTCATCCAGTGGATTTCATGAAGCCCTTTTCTTCTTGGAGTCACGTCTCCCTTTCTGTCGACATCAACACAGTTTCCAAAAGGGTAACAGTATCTTGAATCTCATTACCTTTACAATGAGGAGTCTAAGACGACACAGAGAGAACCATCATTGCTCTCTACTATCGTTGATCCCCACGACATTTGACTTCAACACTTTATCATGTGGCGGTGGGTCTTACTTTGAAACTATTGCAGTTATTTTTATATTTCGAAGACCTCTGAACAGTGATAGACTATCAATGTCTACACATTATCGACACTTCTCACAGGTGTCCTTACCTTTTTCAAAGTTTTTTCCCCATAAAAATCATCCTTTGTCATTATCAAACCACCCCTGAGGGCGCTGCAGTGATCTACATCGACACACAACTTCAGTTACTGTCTTACACATTTTTGAGTTACATAACACGAGCATGGGGCATGCCCGCCTCATTTGTACACAGTTTTATTATTTCACCCCTTGTGAAAGGTTTGGGTCTTACAGGTTCCCCTTTCCCTCCAATGGGTCTCTCTTGATACTCCCCACATCTCTCTTTCTTACAAATCTACTCTTAGTAGAAGAAACATTGATGTATTTCGTCTATACGTATGCTCCTAACCTCATACATCAGGGGGCATCTGGTATCACCGGATTTCATCCACAAATGGTTACAGGAATCCAACATCTTAAAAACACCTATTAGTACACTCATGGACCAAAATGAATCTCCACAAGGTCCAAAACTATACAACCAGTTATAAAATCAGCATGCACTAAGACTACACAGGGAGCGTGCACACATGCGCCATCCAGAAACGCAAGAAAAAGCATACATGCACATGATGCGCGACTATGGACGCAAAAAAATGCGCACCCCTCATAACGGTGCATTTATGATATTGGTCGGCCCTCCACCCACTTTTGGTTCAGCTTCCAAGTCGATTTGACATCCAAATCATGGATGAATCCAACTGGGGGGTTGGTCAAAGACCTAAAGGGCCCCTTGTTCACACTAAGAAATGGTTGCATAATGCCTCAAATCTATGCTATAAAAGGAGGCCATGGGTGCACTATATTTTCAAGGAATTCATTTGTATTGTTATGCTACCTATATTCTCTTGGAGTATCCTCTTTTCTTGTCAAGAGCATACAAGCAACATCTCATTTAGCCATTCATATCACCTCTTGAGTGAATGTGCTTTGGATTTTCTTCACCATTTCCTTCTAGTTTGTTACTTGTAAGAAGATCTCAATATTTGGGGTTTAAAGAGCCCTCCCTTCGAGGAAGAGGGGGGCCATAAGTCTCTCTTTCTCTTTGGTGTTTTCTTTCCACTAATACAATCCTTTCCATTGGTGGCATGAATGTTGTTTATTTCTTGTTCTAACATCCTTATGCACTCTAGTTTATTTTTTCTTATCATTCTTAGTTTAGTCTTTTGTTTATATCATATGCTTGGTGTTTCTAACTCTTTCATTCACTGTTGTCTTTCCTAGCTAACCCAACTGGGCTTGTAATCATCTCTATTTTTCTCATTTAGGTGAAAAAAGAGATGCAACAATAGTTTCAGGTCTCGACAACGGAACCATTTGTTGGCACAAGGGCAGACCCAGGGTTTAGATCTAACAACGAACCAACAAGCCCTAAATATTGGCCCTTTCGAAAACACCTGTGAAGAAGATGCATTCTCACCCAAAGTAGCTATAGAGGTTTGCAGGACACAGGTTTCTACAACCAGAGGAAATCTAGAGTGGATTCATGAAAAAAATACACAACCACCTAGTTATTATTTAGCTTCCTTAAACATACTGTGCAAGTTGTATCTCAGATCTAACACAATATCACAATAGAAGCATATCAAATGACAAAGAACATAACATCAATCATACAAAACACAATATATACGTGGTTCACCCTCTCTCTAGGGATACGTCCACAAAACTGTTCTTCTTGATATATTAAGATGAAATCCTACAGTTCTTATCTGCGCTCTTGGCTTGCATCTCTCTCTCTCTCTCTCTCTCTCTCTCTCTCTCTCTCTCATTTTCTCTATCTCCCCCCTCTGTGCACCCAGCTGTAGGGTTGATCTTTGCACCCATATGAATATGTTACAATATGAGAAAGCTTTCCCACATAACACTTCTTTCTCACACAACAATAATCATTCCTCACAATATCCAACTCGGAATCACCAACATAACTCGAACCCATCCTAGGCCCTCTTGACCTTTATTTATACATTACAATAGCTCACCAAAAAACCTTAGGCTGAAACCTAGGTGTCCACAACCCTAAATTCAAAAACCCTAGGTCAACTTGACCTGCGTTTTTAGGGCTTTGTCAGCCTGTCTTTCCTTCTTTCCTGCGCAGTGATCCAAAGCACTTGTTGACATCTTCTTCCACTTGTTGAATTGTCCACGATCCATCTTCCTTGTTGATTTGTCATCCTCTATCTCCTCGTCCAACGAATTTCTTTATCTTACTTTGCTTCGTCTTTTATTCTCTTTTTATCACTTTGACCCAATATCAGTCACTGTGTCTTCCATGCAGTTCACATTTTGTCTTTTCTTCCTTGATCTTTGCTTACTTCCATAACCAAGGGACAACATAAAACAAAGAGGAACAATAGGATAATTGAATATATGCTAAGAATGTATGTAATGCACCAACCTTTGAAGTTGGAATACTATACCCATTTAGTTGAATTTGGTAACAATAATGGGTACCGGGAATCATTGAAGATGAGATGGTTTGAGGCCTTATATGGAAGAAAATGAAACACACCGGTGAGTTGGGATAAGCCAACAAACAAATTAGTTATTGGGATAGAATTTCTAAGGGAAATGGAAGAGAAGATTGTAAATATCAAGTAGAATTTAAAGGTTTCATAGGATAGGAAAAATATTTATGCAGATACGAACAAGACATATAGATAATTGAAGGTGGGTAACCATGTGTTTTTAAAAGTAAAAGATAAAAGAATCTCACTAAGATTGGGAATTTTCCCAAAGTTGGCAATGACATATTATGGGTCATTTGAAGTCTTAGTGAAGATAGGCTTAGTTGCATACATGCCTACATTTCCTACATCCATGAGCATTCATAATGTGTTTCATGTGTCTTTATTGAAAAAATATGTTCCTATCCTAACTTCGTAATTGATTAGACTGTGATACTGGTGGAACATGAAGGGGAATTTCGGGTCGAACAAGTGCACATCCTAGATCACAAAGTCAAAGTGTTTAGAAACAAATCTATCCTCTTGGTAAATTTTCAATGGACCTGCTACAATTTTGAAGATGTTATGTGTAACACCCCAGTTTTAATCACTGTGACTAGAATGTATTATATAAATATGACTTAGGTTAGCCAGCCAATAAAGTTGGAAAGGGGTTGAAGTGCCTAGAAAAATATAGCTAAGTGCCGACATCCCACTCAGCTAATACTTAGAGATGTATGTGATGTAAGCTAAGTGCTAATAGATTTTGCAAGTGCTCTGTACATGACTGTAAGAGTCTTGCAGAGATAAGTGCAAGTTGTTGTAAGGAGTTGTAGAAGGCTTTGTACTGTAGCGCAAGGAAGAAGGATCTAGCAAGTTGCGCAAATCTTATGTCCTATGCGAAGAAGGTTTTTGGTGGATTTGTGTTGTAACCGATTGAAGACGCTAATAAAGAAGAAGAGTTGTTGGACGTAGCCCCAGGGTGGAGGTGAACCACATAAATATGTGTGTTACGCTTTGTTCTTCGACTTGATGTGTTTATCCCTTCTTTTGCTAAGTGATTTGATATATTTAAATAGATCTGCTTATGCTTTGTTCTTCTTAGAGGTGTGTGAATGTTAGATCTGACATGTATGAATATTCTTAGTTCTGATCTACTGGATATGATCTATTTTATTGTTGCTAAGTGCTGAAATAACTTAGATATAAGTGAATGTTGTGATGCTCTGTGCTATCTGCGAAGTATAATAAGGGTTGAATATTGACGAATGATCTATGCTAAGTACTCTATAAGCGATATAATCACATATCTGTGTCCCAACTAAGGTTGCAGACACTTGAGTCCTGCAACCACCCCTGCCTCTACCTCAGGTGCGACTTCATCCTATTCACAGTTGTTGCCGAAAGGGGTGATAGTTAGAGATTTGTTGGTGCGCTCTTGAGCATTGAACCCTGGGTCTACCCCATGGATGATTTTAGGGGCTAAATTTTGGTCATGGGCTAATTTTCCATGGTTTTTCCAAAAATGAGATTCGCTATTTTAAAAATGATTTGCCCAAATTCTATAGGATAAAATTATTTTACCTTAAAAATAGCCAAAATTTTATAAAACCTATATAAAATACTTAGAAATTTGAATATTTTTACAAAAATATCGCCAAACATTTATAGTTGGCATATGAAGGATAAGAAAGATTCACCAAGGTTTCTACATTTTAAAATAAATTTCCATCCTTAAAATCATCTTGGGTCTGCCCCTGTCCCAACAAATGGTTCTGTTGTCGGGACCTAAAACTGTGATTTCTGGGAACTAAGAAAGAAGAGGCTTGTGAAAAAGAAATATTTGTGCGTAGATCTGTGCCCTAGCGCGCAGTACCCTACTCGGTTTATAAGCTCTGTGCTAAGAAAAGAGGTATGATCTGAAGAAAGAAGGTCAGATCTGAAAGAAAGAAGCAAGATCTGGAAGCTTTGTGCCAAGAAGAAGGTCAGATCTGAAGAAAAGAAGCTCGATCCAAAGAAAAGAGGTAATATCTGTAAGCTCTTCTCTCTAATAGAGGTAAGAATAGTTAAAGAAGCAAGATCTGAAAACTTTGTGCTCTGTAAAATTAAGATAAGTGAAATTTTTTGTTTCTAGAATATGAATTTAGGTATTTTTGATAGATTATGTCCTAGCTTGAAAACTAGGGCACTAATAGACAAAATAAAATTTGATATAAGTAGATCTGATAAGAATAATGAAAGATATGTTATACCTATGCATAGAAATAATGTTTGGACTAACAAATGGATGCAGGATCCTAGAAAGAATTTGTTGCAGGTTAACTCCTATGATCCTAGTGCATAGTATAAAGGGAGTTGGGGATAATTTAAAAGAAAGAGAGGATTGACCCTCTGTTACAGTTGCAGAAGACTAGGACATATTGCTAAGGAATTCCCCAGAAGAAGACCTAGTTGTATTTGTTTTAAGGCTATGGACCATGAAGTGTTGGATTTCCCTAGAATGATCACTAAGCTTGAAGGAATGAATCTGAACCAAGAAAACCCTAAGGCAGATCTAGAAAAGGAAGAACCCCAACAAGAATCATAGAAAGTATTGATACAAATGAGGGAGACCCTGAATGACCACTGACATGTCATATTATCATAGATTTTCAAAGAAAAAGAATGCATTGAAGCAAGAATAGGGGACTTCAACATTGACTATGTTCTTTATGAAGAGAGACAAGTGAACATTATGCCAGAAATAACTTCAGAAGCTATAGGGAATCCTGCTATGATCCCTTCATTAGGAGGAATATGACTATTCAGAGGGAAGCTGGTAATTTTATGTGGGAGTCTTGCTCAGATATCTACAACTGTCAATGGAACTTCGACAAAGGAAGATTTTGAGATTATCAAATGTATTGAAAACAATGCCCCATTTACCATGTTACTAGGGAAACCTTGGATTGAAAGAGATCAAGCCAAACGAAAAGAAGAAGAAGCCTCGGAACATAGAAAACAAGAGTTAAAATATTTCATGACCAGAAGGATCGCTCAATTGATTAAAGAACAAGAAACAGATCAAAGCTATTTGACCCTTGAGACTCTGATGTCGAAGCTGCAAGACCACTAGAATACCCTTAGAAGACTAAAGTACTTACTCTAGAGGTAGAAGAGATGTTAACCCTGAAATATTCTCAACAACACGTAGTAACTATATCTAAATAAGATGAGAATGAGAGTGGAAATAAGAATACTGAGACGAAGCTCACTGGAAAGAAGGCTAGGAAGCTAAGTAGGAAGATGGATAAAATTGAAAATTACAGAAGGTTCTAGAGGGAGCCTTGTAGAAGGAAAATTTGCATAATTTGAGCTTCACCGAGATATCACAACAACGACATAGGTCACTTTGTCGTGGTGAAGAAACATAGTCATTGGGGACGATATATCCATTCGACTGATGCTTCGAACGGTTGGAAAAACATTTATGGATCACCACCAGACCGATGGACTGTGCCATAACAGACAAAAAAGAGTTAATGAAGCCTCATACATGTTGCAAGCAATCTGTTGTTGAGTTTCCTATTTATCTCGTCGCACCATGCATGAAGAACACTTTTGTCAAATTGATAATTTGAGCTCGCAACCTTGGTTAAGATTGTCTACTGATCATTATGTCCTTACTTTCCATATTATTGTCGTGTCTACATTACTTCCTGAACCTGATATTATTAACCCCAAGCATGTATGTCTAAGGATCTTAACGCACTTGAAGAATATTTGAGGTAAGTACTCGTTGAACTCAGGATCGAGAAAGTCATGTCAGAAAGAAGGATGTCTGCAGATGTGCAAGCATCATCGACAGGAGGAGTCCAAGCTTCTCCATCAACTGCTCGTGGAGAAGGAAATTTTAGAATCATGACAGAGATGAGAAAAAAGCATAGAGATGATCTTGTGAATGCTAAGTTGATTCCAATCATCTTACATGTGTATATACCTCCTCTGAGAGGTGCAGTGAACAGAGATAGCGTGCCTAGATATTTTGACTATGACTTGGTCACTACGTACCTCCGAAAAGGGATACGCGTAGTTCTCACAGACCAGGATAAGATAGCAACGCTGAAGTTTAGTGACTTCAACCTTGGAGACCATAAATCTTACAGTATGCTCGCCCCGCATAAGTATCAGACCAAGACGAAAGGCAAGAATTAAAATATTATCCCCTAGCCTTGGACCCATAACCTCGCTCAGTCTACCCTGTTTAATTTTATGAAGATCCCACACTTCAGATAACATCAAGAAGTGAACGCATGTGTTAAGTTGTTTTTATCCTATTACCATGGAGGATATTTATGGCTGAACCGACGTATCATAGTGGATCTGACCTTGATCCATCAGATCATCGGGTTGAGCATGCAAGGCCCTGACCCACATGATTTTTACCCTGGAAAGACCATATACCGAGCCTTAGCACAGAATATAAAAGAGAATTATGGTGATGTCGAGAAGGGAATGCATGAATACAAGGTAGGCTCTATTCAGAACGATGCAGTATGCCTCGCCTGTCAGTTGATCGCAGTAAAATTAGTTTGCAAGAACCGACCAACCCAAGTCAATGGATTCATAGTAGACCTCGTAAGAAAGTGTGCAGAGGGCATACAAATGAATTCGGTGTAGTACTTGGTAAACCAAATGGAGATCGACTGCAGAGAAGCCGAGGACCAAGGATATGAGTTCCATTTCAGTTGGCTCTTGATCCTGGTTGCTTTCATTGCATGGGAGATGCCAGAAGGTGCGACCTTCTAGGACATCAAGCCATTTGAACCATTGGCCGTGAAGTTCAGTACCCTATGGTACTCAAATGATATGAATAAACATTGGTAGTCAAATGCCGTGTTTCATTCATATTATAATTAGTTGAAATTAGCTATCCAGTATACACTGCACATCACTCCGAACACTCTCTATAGGTTTCGGCCCCTGATGAAGTTCATCATAGATAAATACTTTCTCTACATCAAAACACGCGTTAATGAGCACAAGCAACAGTTATAGTCCTATTATAGATTAATAGAAGAAGGTCTGGAGAATATCACAAAGGAATAGTCGGCAGGCCTCCTTGTTCTAGCTGACCCTGTGGACATATTTAATGTAGACAATCCATAAACTATGCAGGATCTACCTGGACCTAGAATGCGATAGAAGATCAACGAAGTGAAAGACTTAAGTAGTGCCTCAGTGAAGATTGGTTCCATCATGATAGAGAAAGAGGGTGATGGTGAAGAGTTAGAAGAAGTCGAACAGAGGCGTAGAGACAAAGCAGAGATTTTGAAGAAGAGGAAAGGTTCACTTTAGAAACCTTCTTCCCGGAAGAAGTCCAAATCTCTCGTGACTAAGCTGCAGAACACACTGACCCCAGACGAATTCAATTTCATCATTGCAACCCTGAATGATGCTTCATTGGAGATAGTAGAGACATAGGAGGCAAAGCAGGAGAAGATGTATAATCGTATCGATATTGAACTCTAAGGGGTGCAACAGGCACTACAGTCTAACTGCACAGTCTCCATTGCACCTCTAAACGTAGTAACACCAGATCTAGAGTATGAGCCAGCTCAACTCCACTCGATTGTTGATACATTTGAAGCTCACCTTCGATGGGATCAAGAAGAAACAACGCAAGCCACTCAATCTTTAACACAGGTACATGGATTTCTTATGGAGTAGCGCAACACATCGGAATGAGAAAATATTTCTTTCCAAGCAAAATGGGATGCAGAGAAAGTAGAGCTACAACAAAGCAAGGAACAGTTGCTCACAGAGAAACTCAAGATAAAGGAATTGAAAAACAAAGCACTTCTCTCTGTGACCGTCATCGAAGTACATATAGAAGAAATGGTTCCACAACAGGTGGCACAACTGGAAGGAGTAATTCAGAAGCTCCAGTAGCGCATTACAGATCTAGAGCTTCGTGCAGTACCTGAGACCCCGCAAGAGATAAGAGACCAAAGATAAATAACTGCCCGCAACATAGTTGACATACTGAAATATCTTTCCTTGGAGTGCAAGCAACTGAGTTTTCATAGTGCCCATACATATGAGAACCTCACTGAAAACCCAGATTTATATAAATTGGAGTCGCAACTCCAGGAGGCAAAGTATGAAGCTGAAAATCTATAGACACAGTTGAAGGCCCTGTCACCCATAGAAATAATGAAGAGATATCATGAACAATGCACGTCCCAACAACAGATCCATACAATCTAGAGGAAAGTGATGGAAGTGACTCAATGACTTCAACCAGTGCAAGATAAGGAATGTCATTTGTTCATAGAGGTTGAAAGTCGAGGAGAAGAGCTAGAACAGGTTGTGAGTGAAAAATAACATAGCCTAGAGGGACCTGTCAATGACGCACTCATCCAGAAGTTTGTCAAGCAAGAGGTCGTAGCACAACAACATGTCGAAGCATCTCGAGCCAAGATTGAGGCATTCGAGGCAGAATTGATCAGACCAGAGTGACTCAGGACGAGTCACATGTTACTGTTGAGGGATTTTTGTCCCTTGACCAAGTTTTGGGAAATACTTGGTCATTTTTGACCATTTTTGGGACTTCGAAATCCTGTCAAATATGGAGCGTCAGACGATGCAGAGATTGCAGAATCTCAACCCACTTTTGGGTCCCTTTTGGATTTTTGGGAATATGTAATGGGAAAGGGATGTCATACCGTGGGTTTACCCACACTTAGTCCCACTTTTGTAATTTATAAATAGATATCTAGGCATCTATTGGAAGATATAGAGTTGTATGTGATATAATCTAAGTGCTAATAGATTTTGTAAGTGCTCTGTGCATGAATGTAAGAGGCTTGAAGAGCTAAGTGTAAGTCATTGTAAGGAGTTGTGGAAGGCTTTGTGTTGTAGCACAAGGAAGAAGGATCTATCGAGCTATGAAGATCTTCTATTCTATGCGAAGAAGGAGTTTGGTGGATCTGTGCTGTAATCGATTGAAGATGCTAATAAAGAAGAATAGTTGGTGGACATAGCCCCAAGGTGGGGGTGAACCACGTAAATTTGTGTGTTACACTTTGTGCTTCGACTTGATGTGTTTATCCCTTCTTTTGCTAAGTTCTTTGATATATTTAAATAGATATGCTTATTCTTTGTGCTTCTTAGAGGTGTGTGAATGTTATATCTAACATGTATGAAGATGCTTAGTGCTGATCTACAGGATCTGATCTGTTTTACTGTTGCTAAGTGTTGAAATACCTTATATCTAAGTGAATGATGTGATTCTCTGTGTTATCTGTGAAGTATGAAAATGGTTTAATATTGACGAATGATCTATTCTAAGTACTTTGTAAGTGATATAATCACATATCTGTGTCCCAGCTAAGGTTCTAGACACTTGAGTCCTACAACCACCCCTGCCTCTACCTCGAGTGAGACTTCATCTACTTCGTAGGTGTTGCCGAAAGGGCTGGTAGTTAGGGCTTTGTTGGTGCACTCTTGAGTGTTGAACCATGGGTCTGCCCCTATCCCAACACTTTTTAATTACAAGATTTGGATTCATGTTTTCTGAATGGAAAAAATGGAACAAAAAATTGCACTTAGTCCAAGAGGGTGAATTTGGAAGTACCTAGAGAATGGGTACATTTCATATCAATATCTAGGAAAATCATTTTCGTATTTGTTGTACTCATTATGTTACAAATTGGTTTTTAGAGTGTCCTTGAAGTGGGAATTTTGAGGTAGTATGGATTATATGGGTGCCTAAGTACGTTACACTATGTGGGAGGATGAGAAGACCATGCAGGAAGAGTACTCACATTTTTTTTCAAAGTTTGAAGAAAACTAAATGTGCATTTGTGTATAACTGTGAAAGGATCTATTTTAGGAAGTTGGAGTTCATGGAACCACATCGTAGAGATGCTTGACCAACCTACGCTAATTCCTTTGAAGGAAGTGGTACAATCTGAGGGACTGTAATGCAGATAAGGGGGTACACATTCCTTGGGTTTTGTAGGTTGATGGAAAAAATATATTTATAGCTGGGATTGTTGTCAGAGTTGTGAACTTGTAAAAACACAAAGTATTATAATGTAATTTTAATTTAAATGTATACCAATATGGTGTTGTGCATTGAGGATGGTACAAATTTTAGTAGGAGGGTAATGTAACATCCCCATTTTTAATCCTCGAATTAATGATATGTAATGTAAATATGATATATGGTTGTGGACCAAACGATGTAATATGTAAAATTTGTATATCATGATACTAAAATAAAATGTGATGCCAATCGTAGATGGACGCAGACAGACTCATTGGGGATTATTTTTTCACAAGAGAGGAGGGGTCTAAAAGGGGGTTTTATTCATCAGTCTTAAATCCCAAACCTTTTCCTAAGTTTTTGTTTTGAGTGACCCTTCAATTACTCTGTTGAGTGTTCTAGAGACCAATCATTGAACACATGTAAGAGGGTGGGTGTGAGGAGTCACATCCCATAGTTATTGGGAGCATGAGGTTTAAGTACAATAAACATTGGGAAGAGTGAGAGTCAATTAGCTTGGGTGGAAAGGGAATTCGTATGGGAAAAGAAGGAAGTTTTTATAAGAAACTTTTGGGACAAAAAGGGTGTGTTGAGTGTTGGAATTGGAGGATAGCCATAGTGGGTTTTCTGGGTGGCTTGTGGGAGATGTAGAATGCGTGAAAAAGTAGGTTTTTAGGATTATAAAGTGGCTTTCATTTTGTAGAGAATTTTTTTTTCTACTGAGAGTTTCCTATTGCAAATGTAATTCCATAGATTTCCTAGCAAGAGAGATTCTTAGCCAGCCTATATTGGATCCCTAGAGGGAAGGGGGATAACCTGAGGGATTGTGTAACATAGAAGGTGATCTGGTTCCTTGGGTTATGTAGGTTTTGAGGAAGAGCTCTGGTGGATTGGGATGGTTGTAGGTAACTAGCTTCTTGTAACTGGATGATAGACACCCTCGGGAGACATCCTTTCTTCCATATTCCTATTCCAAATCTGGGGTGAATTACTATTGATATTTGGTACAATGAGTCTGTAGCTGGGTGGAACATCCATTCTCTATATCTAGTTGTGCATTTGATTTAAAATATGAGTGTTTTAGCATTGTTCAATGTTGTATTTATGGGGTTATATTGATGTGCATAAACTCTGTGTTTTTGAGACATTTCATGCTACTATGTGTATGTTTAATTAGAAACATTTACTTTTATTGGAATTGTTGTTATATGCATGGGAAGTTTTCACCTTTTCAATGTTTTTTGATTTAAAGGTATCAAAAAATATTTTTTCCCTAAATTGTTGGGTTTAGTAGTGGGGGGAATTATAGTCCACTCCCTACTAATCTAGGATGTCTCCTATGAGAAAGTACAAGGGATATTAGTGTCAGATGCATCAGAAATAATATTGAGAGAGATATGTGTGACAAAATTTTGAGAGTGAAGGTAGGTGGGGATGTCACCTTACCATGGGTTATCTGATGAGATTAGGAATAGTTTTTCATCCAGGAAGTTTCCATTCATTTGTGGGACATTTGTGTTGCATAAAAGATTAGTGATGAACTCAATAAGGACCAACACCTTCTAATTCTAGGGAGTGGTGAACTCTATGTTGAATTCCTAAAGATTCACAATCCATTTAGTGAACTTACCATTGATAAATTGACAACTGAGAACTTATTGCATGACGTTTGAATTTTCTATGAGTTTCATTATTTGAATAAAAATATAATGAAATAGTTTGTGGATGGTGTGGACTAGCCTTATCGAAATCATACTAGAACCTGCAGAACAAGCTAACCTAATCTGTTTTGGACCAAAACTTGTCTTAATAGATGATTTAAAACATTTTAGGGTGTTTTGGTACTGAACCGAACTTCAGGCATTGAAATGGAATTGGGTAGTTCTATACAACACTATGCAACACAACTAGGGATAACCAAAATCCAATGGAACCAACCAATTTAGTACAACACTATAGGACGTGACTAGGGACCAGAGAAATCTAAATTAAAAAAATAAAAATAAAAATAAAATGAGTTTCTTAATAAGTTACCCTAGGTTTGTATTAGCACTATTTAAAGCAGTCCCTGCCCCCTCTAATTCACCCACCCTAGTAATTAATGGTAATGTTAAATTCTTGTATTCTATTTTTATCCTTTTACTTAAATTTTTAACAATACCATTAATTGTTTTAGGATGTTTGAGAGTGGTTCCAATATCATTGGACTTCATATGGGGAAAGTAGAATTTTAGGTCCCATTCAAAATTCAGTAGACTTAACTGTTTTCAAGATTTCATGATTGGTGGGATTGCAATGTTTCCATTGGATTCTATCATGTATGAGGGTATGGAATTGGAATTTAATTAAGACCACCAAGCCCTCTATGTACCTCGATTTTGGCGGCAATTATTGTTGAACCCTTATGTCATGAACCTAGTAAAAATGTTCCCTTCACTCACGTAAAATAACTTATTAGGAATGTTAATATTTTTATATCTTATTGTAATGCCTAGAGGGTGACACTAATGACAAGGATCCTAATTTAGGTAATGATTTTGATGATATGTAGTTATTTTTTGTAGCATGAATTGTTTTTGGACTCTAGAGCCCATTTAGAGCCTCTTTGTTGATATATTTAGGTTCATAGATGGATTTCACTTGGTGTTATTTTTGTTATAAGAACCCTTGTTATCTACATGAGAAACTTTGAATATATTATGTATAATGGATTGTATTCAGATGGATTCACATGAATATATATGTTTTCTTTCAAAATTTGAATATCTTTATGTATTTTTTCATTGACCAATCTTTTGGTCTAGTTTTGTTTTTGGGTTTCAATCTGATTCACATTTTTGGAATTGAGTAGCTTGATGGTTGGTCCAGTTCTAATAACAGTAGTGTGGACCATGGCTAGAGATAAATTCTTCTCATGATTTTTTTTTTTTTTTTTTTACTGGGGGAATCGGCAACTCGCGGTTCTCGTACTTGCGTGACATGGGGTCGATCCCCGTCGGCTACCACTATAAACCTAGGTGAAACCACCCAGACCGAAAGAATGGTGCACGAGTAAATCCTGGTGAGAATCGAACATGAGACTTCATTTTTACAAATTTCCTTCCATTTACACGGCACTTGCCAATCCGTCTACACCCGTGCGGGCAATTCTTCTCATGATTTTAATTGAGAATAAAACTTACCAATTTCTTGTTTGCATAGTAGGGATAATTTTAAGGATGGGAATTTATATTGAAATGTAGAAACCTCGGCTAATCTTACTATTCCTTAATATGAAAAATGTAAAAATTTTGGCGATAATTTTGTAAAAATATTCAAATTTATAAGTATTTTATACAGTTTCTATAAACTTTTAGTGATTTTTAATGTAAAATCATTATGTTCTATAGAATTTGGGTGAATTTGTTTTATAAAAAATGGAAATTGGTGAATTTATTTTTGGGAAAAACCATGGAAAATTATCCCATTGGAGAAATTTAGCCCCTAAAATCATCTATGCATATAAATATTGAATTTATTATTCATAAGTAAATGAAAAATATTCTAAATGGATAGATTATATTTAAGGTTCATCATTCCACCTAGGTGTTGAATCTAGTGCATGCTGGGAAGAATTCAAGGGAGATTAGATTGTGTGCAGATTTCTTAAACTTAAATCAAGCATCAAAAAAAGAAAATTATCATGTTCCCCCCATGGATAAAATATTAGAACTCTTCTTTGGTTCCCAAATGTTCTCTCTTTTGGATGGGTTTTTTGGTTACAATCAGATTCTTGTAGTAGAACCAAAACGGTTAAATAACACATTTAGGACAAAGTGGGGAATGTTTTCATATCACATAATTCCCTTCAACATAATCAACGTTGGTGCCACTTTTTAAAGGGAAATGGATACATATTTTAAAGGTACAATCAGTCAAAATGTGGTGATATACCTTGATGACATCACATTTTATTCAAATCAAATATTTGATAACCCGAAACATTTGAAATGAATTTTCAAAAGATGCAAAAAATATGGTATTTATCTAAAACCTAAGAAAATCATATTTGTTATTTGGGAAGGTAAGATATTAGGGTATATTATCTCCAAGGATGGGATTTTTGTTGATCTAGAATGAACCAAATCCATTATACAAATCCCACCCCCACATAGTAAGAGGTATATGCAGTCCCTTTTCAGGAAAATCAATTTTGTGAGGAGATTTGTTCTAGATTTTTCTAAACTTGTTAAACCCCTTCAATAGATGATAAATAAGGACATTCACTTCAAATGGAAATCTATTGAAAATGAGGCCTTTGAGAAAATCAAGGCCACCATAGTTGTTGCACCTACTCTTCAAAGACCATATTTTTCTAAAGACTTATTGTTGTATATTTTTTGTTTAGATGATTCCCTTGTAGCAATGCTCACTCAAAATAACTAAGAAGGGAATGAATGCCCCATAACATTTATGACCACTGGAATCCAAGTCACTAAATTAAATTACCCACTGATGGAAAAACAATATTTTTTGTCCATAAAGATATTAAATAGTTCATACAGTATATTGAAAAATCTCAATAAGATGATCGTCCCCCACCTAGAATTTATCTCTCTCTTCGTGTAGAGGGAAATATATGAGAGATGAGGGAATTGGATGACTTCTTTACAGGAGTATGACCTTTATTTCAAACCAACAAATATTTTCAAAGGTCAAGGACTATGTAAGCTAGCAACCGAAGTCATGGGTTCTGAAGATCAAGAGGAAGATGTATGACAAGAGGAACCAACTCTCTATACAAAACAAGCCCCTTATATTCCATTGATTGATAATTCATGATATAATGATATCAAATACTATCTTAAGGATGACACTTATCTCGACCATATTAATGGAAAATAAAGAAGAGCACTAAGTCTAAAGTATGCACAATATTGGTTGGTCAATGGTATCTTATTCAGGAAAACTTATGATGAAGTTATGCTCTAATGTCTCAAGAGTCAAGACATTGATAATGTTATCAAATATATGTGCAATGGAAAATATCGACGTCATTTTTTAGGAGAGACAACAACCCACAAGATATTAAGAACATGCTAATACTAGCCAACAATATTCAAGGATGCTCATGCCTACTCTCATAGCTACAACATTAACCAAAATTCAACCAAAAGAGAGATCAAGGAAACAATTCCAGTTCATCCTATTGTTATTGAAGAAGCTTTCAAATAATGGGGATTGGAAATTATCGGTGAGATCAACCCTCACTCATCTAAGTAGAACATGTACATTCTAACTTCCACTGATTATTTTACCCACTGAATGTAATTAGTACCATTAACCAAGGTAAAAGATGAAGGGGTAATAAATTATCTTGAACAACACATTATGACTAGGATTGGAGTACCCAATACTCTGGTATTCGATAATGATACCTATTTTTCATTGTTGAAATTGACTGATTTTTAGCTAGAAAAGGGGATCATTTTAAAGTATGCATCCAACTATTACCCTCAAGGAAATGGCCCGTATAAATCCCCCCAAACAAATATGATGTGCATCCTTAAAAAATTTGTAGTCAACCAACAGAGGAATCGACACAATAATTTACCTAACACCCTCTAAGCTAACTATGTCACTCCCAAAGAATCCATAGGAACATACTATTACTTTATTGTTTACTTGAAAGAGAGTATCCTTCCTTCAAACATATTTATCCCTTCCCTTCATTTGACACAATAGTCATGCAAGAGTGAGAGAGCCTTATCATCCAAAAGAGTATTAAGACCTTGTTAAATCTAGAATAAAATCATGCCAAAGATAAAATCAAATTTGAAGCTCACCAAAAAACTATTAAATGTTGGTTTGATAAAATGTCTGCTAGAGACAGATACTTTCAGGTTGGTGACCAATTCTCAAGTGGGACAAGGCACATGAAGAAAAAGGAAAACACTCAAACTTTCAACAATTGTGGTTGGGTCCTTTCATAATCAAAGAAACGATTTGCCTAAAAACCTTCCATTTACAAAATATTTAAGTGGATGTAGAAATCCTCCCTATCAATGGCCAAATACTTAAACATTACATCAATTATCCTATGATAAATCTTCCCCTTGTACATAAATAAAGAGTTTGCTTTCTCATCATTGATTTTTTTCTCTTTTTTTCTTTATCCTTTGCACATGTCTTGCTTTGTTTTATGATTTGCACTTTTGTTTGATTTTGATTCTACTTAGTTTAACTTTTATCTCTTTCAAAGTTCTCTCCTTACAATTCTTAGATAATTTGGTGTCTTGGACCTGGACGAATTTTAAAATGTGACACATTCGTACCAAAATTTGGGAAATTTGCATTTTGGCTTCTAGGCACTGCTTGATTTTTCTCTATATAACATTGTTGCACATTACTCCAAGTCATACCCAGTAGAGGAATGTGGTCCATTAGTATATGAGCATTGTACTCCTAAATGTAGCAAGGATGGGTTAATGGTCACACCCAAGAGTAGTTTTTGTTTTTTGTTTAAAACTAAATGGAAACTTCTTTAGAAAGGAATTTGTAGTAATCAAGGTATGTTGCTCATGGAGTTAGCTCATCTATAATAAAGCTATCATATCTCACTTTCACAAGTGTCATCCTACATGCCTTTAAAGGAAAACTGGGATTCCCTCATCCACCTGTAATGTCCCCCAACCCATATAAGGGACATTACGGTGAAAAATACTCTTAAAAATGAAATTTACGGCCAAATAAATTAATTCATTTAGAGTCATTTGAATTCCTATATCTTACAACTATGAATTAAAACCAATTTAGCCACTATCTACTACAAGAAAATAGAAGCATATACAACATTTTATTAATAAACATTAAATGCATCTAAATAACTCATTGCAACAACATATAAATCACTTCCAAACACACAGAGTTCATGCACAACAATTAAACACATAATTTAACACACATGAAGATTAAACACTTATATTTTCACAACAATTGTGCAAACAACTTCTTGGGACAGACATTCCTCCCAACCATAGACTGACTATTCCAAATATCAACATCTAGACACCCCCGATATGAGGCTAGAAATCCAAAAAAGAGGGTGGTCTCTCACAATCCACTTAGGGGTAGTTTCCATGAACATGTTATTTTCCAGGGTATTTTATCAAGTTTTAGGGATGGAAACAACACCATTGAGAGTTAAATACGAATTGGATGAAGCATCCAACTTACTATATTGGAAATCGAGAGTAAATTTGGTGTTAAAAGGGTACGAACTTTGGGAGTTAGTGGACAAAGTAGTTGTTCCACCAAGAGATCTGACAACTTTGGAAGCTCACAACATGAAGATAAAATTGGAGAGGGTTCTTTTGGATTCAGTGAAGGATCATCTAATTCCTCACCTATTTGAGAATAATATGACCAAAGAGATGTTTGATTCTTTGGTATTTTTATTCCAAAGAACTAACATGAATAGGAAATAGTCTTAAGGAATATACTTATATTGGTACATATGTCTATATATGATAATGTTACTAGCTATTGCATGAGGATCACATATATGTGTGATCAACTTGTAGCCATATGGGAGAAAACAAAGCATGTATATCTCATGAATATGGCATTGAATGGTCTTCCCATGTCTTGGGAACCATTTTTCAATGGAGTCAACACTAGAGAGAAACTCCCAGATTGGTAGAGACTTTGTAATGATTGTATCCATGAGGAGACTTGAGAGAAGTCTAAGAGAAGAAAGTAGGGAACCAATGATGAGAATGTGGATCTTGTTAGTAGGAAAAATAAGGGAGAATGAAAGAGTTATAGTAATAAGGGTAACACCGATGAGGGATCATCGCAACTGGGGAAGAAGAAGGACTTGAGTAAAATCATGTGCTTCTCTTATCATAAGAAAGAAAATTATGCATCTCAGTGTCTAGAGAATAAGAAGGGTAAATGAAATATTTAAACAACATTATCAGCATTGAAACCACTTGATGAGTTTGCAATGAAGTTTGAGAAGGATTACTCATTAGTTTCTTTCCTTTCTACCAACAAAACTACTATGAGTTCATGGTTCTTGGAAAGTGGTGCATCTCGTCATATGACAAAAGAGTGGAAGATACCTAGCAGTTTGAGGGAGAGGGACTCATATTTTCATGTGAAACTTGATCATGATTCCAAGTATGTAGCGAAGGGAGAGGAAAAAATTACATCCCAGCTTGAGTCAGGAGGTTCATTTGATTCCTAAGATGTGCTTTACGTACCAGGTTTGAAGAAGAATTTTCTTTCAATCTTAGCTATGGAGGATAGGGGTTTTCTTTTTACTTTCCATAGAGGTAAAGTACTCATATTTCCAGAGAAATATATCCTATATAGATCATGATAATTGATATTAGAGAGGGAACCTTATACAGGTTGCAGGAAATCCTATTCAATATTTCTTACATGACAATGAAAACCTATGTGGTTTTTGTTACCAGAGGTTGGGACACCAACACTACATAGCTTTTTTGATACTGAGGGGGATTTTTACAAGTCTTATGGATTTTAGTATTGAGCAACAGGAAGTGTGTAGAGGGTGTGCACTTGGAAATAATCCAAGGCTTATTTTCCTAGCAATGAGAGTAGGTCCAAGGGGATTTTGGATCTTTTCCAATCATATGTGATTGATACGATGTCAGTAGCATCAGTATAGGGATCATCATATTAAGTGATGTTTATTGATTATTTTTCCAAGAAAACCTATATATTATTTATGAAGACCAAGGATGAGGTCTTAAGTAAGTTCATAGAGTTCATGGATCAGGTGGAGAAGTATACAAGGAAGGTCATAGTATTAAGGTTGGCTAATGGTGGAGAGTACACCTCCAAAGACTTCAATTATTTATGAAAGGGGGTAGGGAATTGGTTCATCATTGGTTCTGACAGGGATATGATATGTGACTAGGATTCACCTATGGTTCTTTGGGAAGAGGTGTGTAACACGATAGTATACATGTAGAACAAGAGTCATCACAAGGTATTGAGTGATAAGACTCTAGAGGAGTATTCCTTGGGAGTGAATCTAGATATTGGTAATTTGAGGATCTTTGGTTGTCGATCTTACATCCATGTGCTTGTGGATAAGTGGAAAATGATATAACCTTTAAAATAGAAGGGTATATTTGTGGGGTACAACAATACCTCAAAGGATTCTAGGATCTTCATTCTAGTGAAAAGGAAGAAATTTTTGAGAATACATGTTAATTTTGAGGAGAACTTGGCATCTATGATATCTCAAGAGTCATCAATAGTGATAGAGGATGAGGAGAAGTAGGCTCTAAAGGATGAGAAGCAATCAATAATTCATACTTTAGGTGAGGAGGAGGAGTTATGTAACATACTCAACCCCTAAGTACCATTTTGAGGGACATGGTATTAAATTTTCATTCCCCTTAAATAATCTCAAAACTTCCTTTCGATGGAATCATTATATTCTACTCAACAAGATCTCTCCAATGACTATAATTTCGCTCAAAAAAGAGCTCCAGATCGAAAGTTATGACCTATCAAATTTTGGGCCACCTTACTGCCACATGTCATCCACATGGAACCATGTCATTAACTTATTCTCACGTGGTAATAACATGGCCCTCTAAAATATGTGACACACTTGGTGGCACAGAGATGGCATTTAACACGTCCTAACTCTACCTGTGATTTATCAGGCCCTTTCTGTCACCTTCCTTCGTTATTGGGGTTCTTCCCCTAGGATATTTTCGAGATGATTACCCCTCACACTATGATGGTTAATTCAAACCATTTCCTATTTGGAAAAATAAGACAGTCTGGGTTCTATCTAAAAATTCCATCGTCAGGGTGTATTCCCATAATCCATCTCCAAATGTAACTCAGAGTTCCTTCCTTGAAATCCATCCCAGCGATTCATCCAAAGAAACATTTTATGATGGATGGTATGGATCTATTCTATGCATATCTACCGATCAAGTGTAGCTTTGGTTGAACTCTGATGGACCCCTTACAATCGATGGTTACGATCATTCTGTGAATTATATGATGGATCCAATTGTTGGAGAATGACCCAAACCCTTTTCAACACCCTAACATGAGGGACCCATCTAATGGATAGGATATTATAATGCCCACTCTGAACAATGGCCATGATTGTTCAATAATTTCATTGGAGACCTATCATTTAATTTCTTCAGTGAGCTCTCCTCAGAATTCTCTGATGACTACGACTCCAACCAATGGTCTAGAAATTTCACTATGCCGAGATCAACAACTAAGACTATAAGGAAAGGTTTAAGGCCCATCTCACCCACCAATCCCACTCTCAACTCACCTACCAATCAAATATTTCCAGGTGTTAACTCAACGACATGTAGAAAACCATGCTAGCATTGCACATAGATGTGACATCACATTTATACTCTCATTCATGATGGACTATAATAGATCCAACGGATCAGGTTTCTTCCCACACTCTACCCAATATATGATCAAGATTACTTCTTGGAGTCTAGTTACTAAGACCTACTTCAAACGTTAAAATATGATGCCACCATTCGATATGGATCGAACGGTCTATTTTTTCCCTGAACGCCTCTCCAATAGATCCAATGGTTGACAATAACCTAGATCCATGACAATCCTCATACTTGAGGATCCCGATCAATGGAGAGGATATTTCGATCCACTTTTGAGCAATTAAATGGTTTGAAAATACTATGATTATTTTCATTCCCTAGAGTGAAAATCACTTCGATCAATTACTAAGATTAACTCGTTGTGTCGAGATCAATGATTACGATTCCTTCTGAGAAGGACATGGGTTTTTGTAGCCCCATTAGTACGATTCAGGACTTAGTGTCTAAGGGGTTTCACTACCTGATTCTCTAAGGCTTATATAACCCCCCCATAAATATTCAAATCCTCGTTAATACTAAGGGTACACTGTAATTCATCTATTGTATAGTCCAACATGACTAGATAGTTGCAACAACTCTTATTAAAAATAGAGACAATGAACAAGAAAAATAAGAAATACCTTCCTTGTCATTCTATCATCAGTTAGAATCGAGGACTACTAGATAAAATGGTATTATTGCTACCACATAGAAGTACCTAAGAAATTTCATATAATTATGTCTCATATTGGTATAAAGAGTTTCGAGGGAAGTACAAAACAAACCCATAAAGAAAGAATTCATATTCAACATCATTCTATAGAAATTTCTATACCATGAATTCAATTTAATATAGGTATAATAGAATCAAACACTTATCTAATAAAAAATTTTCCAATACCAACTAACCACAGGTGTCTACCTTTCCACACAAGCATAGGCTATGCATGCTTCATAACTGCAGAAGCAGGCTACCCTAGTGCCAAGCCATGGTACCACCAGAAGGTTGTATGTACTTACCTTTTCTATATTGGGCCTCTTTGAGGTTTATCATATGCTTCTCCAACATCAATCCCTCGCCCTCTCAACTCAGGGTGGGTTCTTGGGTTCTTAGATGAGTCTTGCGACCAATTTCATCCTTTATGATTCCCCTCTTTCCTTGTGCCTCTCTTTGTAGATTTTAACCTTGTACAATATTTTACTGCAAACAAATTTTCAATAAAAGAATATAAAATATACAATGGAAAATACACACATTACATTGATATTTTTCCCCTAGAAACCCAAAACGGAAAAACCAACATATTTATATTCATTCATAGTGATACATTGTTTACAATACAATATACATATAGGTGCCAATGGGATCACAAACTCTAACTTAATGAACTATATTATTCAACAACCATAATTCCTTAATTGGAAATAGAAAACCATCAGCGAAAAGCATGTACCAAAAAACTTCCCAACAATGGACACGAAAAATTAAGGCGACATGAAAAATGAGGAAAAAATGTGACACATTTCCTGAGGTAAAAATGAATTCTCAAGGGAGCTTCCCCTAAAACCTTGCAACCCCTGAAGGAGGGGCCTAGAGGGCCCCCCTAAAACCCCCTGATGCAATGTAGTAAACACTAGGGATACTCATGCAAAGAATATAACACATACCCAACATTCTCCCACTTTTTTTTTTCTTTGCATATAGGGGGTTACAGGGTTACATAGTCAATAATCCAATGCAGCAATGCCCATGGATCGTGTACACCAAGAGAAATTCTCAATTCTCACAGATTTTGTTAATGAATCTACAACATTCTTCAAAGTGTCCACCTTCATCAGAAATAATTTCTTTTTTTCAACCATGTCTCTCACAAAGTGATATTGAATATTAGTATGCTTTGTCTTTGAATGATAAGCCAAGTTCTTTTCCAGAAAAATTTCACTCTGATTGTCACAATCTATCCTTACAAATTGTTGTACCAACCCAATACCTGAACACAATCTTTGTAACCATATTTCTTCCTTACTTTCATGAGTGGCTACCATTTATTTAACTTCTATAGTTCAAAGTGCCACTACAACCTATTTTTGTCTCATCCAAATAATTTGTCCTCTAAATAGGTTAAACACATACCCTCTTGTAGATCTCCTATGATCTAGATTTGTAGTCCATCCTGCATCCACAAATCCATGTATGTAAAACACTTTGTCCAATCCTTGTCTTCCTTGGTAGCATAATCCATAGCTAGCAGTGCCACACAAATACCTAAAAACCATTTTTATTTTGTCCAATGCTCCTTCCCTAGTTTTGAAATATATCTGCTCAAAACTCCCACTGCATGTGTAATGTCTAGTCTAGTACATACCGTTACAAACATCAAATTGCCAACTGCACTCGCATATGGAACACGAGATATGTCCTGCTCCTCTTCCTATGTCTTGGGGCATTGATCCAGTGATAACTTTACACCAATAGGAATAGGTACCTTGACTGGTTTACATTCCTTCATATTAAACCTTTGTAATATTTTCTTGACAGATTTTCTCTGATTTAACTAGAGTTTCCACTTTTTTCAATCTCTTTTAATTTCCATGCCCAAAATGAAATTTTAAGCACCGAGATCCTTCATGTCAAATTTAGAGGACAACTAAGTTTTCACATCATGGATAATCTCCTTGTTGTTTCCTATCAACAACATGTCATCCACATACAAGACCAAATAAATCAAATGATCACCAATTATTTTAAAATAAACACAATGATCCTCTTTGCTTCTTGTGAATCCAAGTCCGAGCATATAAGTATCAAATTTTTGATACCACATCCTTAGTGATTGTTTTAAACCATACAAGTACCTTTTCATCTTGCATACCAACTCCTTCTTTCCCTTCACAACAAAGCCTTATGGTTGCTTCATATAGATTTCTTCTTCCAGATCCCCATGTAGGAATGTTTTCTTCACATCCATCTGTTCTACATCAACATCAAATGCATCAACAATAGATAACATAAATATTATAGAAGTTAACTTGGAAACAAAAGAAAAAATCTCACCAAAATCAATTCCCTCAACTTCGAAATAACCCTTTGCTACTAATCGTGTTAATCCATAAATATTGGCACATTACCCCTTAATTGGGGTATATTACATTAGTATTGTTATTTTATTTATGTCGGCTTGGGTCCATCAGTTATAATTGTAAATCCTAGTCTCCTATATACACCAAGGAGACCTTTTTCATTTGGAATCATCTTGTATTTATAAATTTATGTGGTGTATAAGGAGGTTTCCCCCTCAAAGAGGCTTATTATCTAAAACTTTGTCTTTGTCAAGGCATTGAGTACTTATTCAAAGGTTTTCTTTACTATTTTGAAATAACCCTCAACATTGAAGGATATATCAAAATAGCATAAACAAACTCAGAATAAGTACCCAATGCCTTGACAAAGAGATAATTTCAGATAATAAGTCTCATCGAGGGGGAAACCTTCTTATACACCACATAAATTTACAAATACAAGATTATTCCAAATGAAAAGGTATCCTTGGTATATATAGGAGACTATGAGTTACAATTACAACTAATGGACCCAAGATGACATAAATACAATAACAGTAATAATGTAATATGTTCCAATTAAGGGGATAAGTTTCCCATTCCCATCATTGATGAATTTTTAGATGAACTACATGGAACAATCTGCTTCACAAAGTTGGATATTCGTTTAGGGAAACCCAGTAAGGTGATACTTGGTGAACATGGAATAAGATCAAACTTACTATGGGGGAATATGTAATGAATAGTCAAATGATTTCTATACCCATGGATGGTGATGCCTGATGGTTTACAATCATTGTGAAAACTGGCTTTTAATTTTCAAGAACTTTTCATGAAATTTTCATTGGAAGGAAAGGAAATTCAGTTAAGGGGTATCATAGGGAAACCCATTTATGAGAAGGAAATAAAATAACAATACTAATGTAATATGCCCCAATTAAGGGATAATGTGCCCATATTTAGGGCTTAACAAACCAAGCTTTGTATTTCTCAACTTTGTCTTCTTCATTTATCTTCTTTCTAAATACCCATTTGTTGCCAATGGGATTTATTCTAGTCAGAAACTCCACTAGATCCCGAGCCTCATTCTTATCCAAGGCTGCCATTTCTTCAACCATGGCCTTTTTCCAGAGCTTTCCATCCTCTGAATCCACCTCCTCCCTGATACTTCTAGGATCATCATTAGTAATAGACAAAGAAAAGTTTGAACATAAATCAGGTGGAGTATACCTTTCTGGTAGCCTTATTTCTCGAACCTATCTCCTCAATATTGGAGTATGAGGATATTCTTCTTATGATTCTTGTTCTTCTGTAGAGTCTGATTCATCATCCCTTAAATCAAACTCTATTTTCTTTGGTTCTTCCTTACTTGGTAGGAATTCATGTTTAACAACATCCTTCATTTATCTAAATACCACATCTCGTCTATACACAACCTTCTTAGTTTCTAGGTTCCAAAGCTTATAACCTTTCAGACCATTTTTATACCCAATAAAGATACACTTTTCAACTTTCTAATCTAGCTTACTCTTGTTTTCCTTTGGAACATGAACACAAGCCTCATATCCAAATAACTTGAGATGTGTGAGAGAAGGTTTATTACCAATCCATACCTCTTGTGGAGACTTCTCATCCAACATTGATGAGGGTGATCTATTGACCATGGAACATGTAGTACCCACTACCTCTTCCCAGAATTCTTTTCCATGCACCTTGATTTTTCCATCGGCGTCATGTTCATCCTTTCTACAACTCCATTCTGTTGAGGTGTATATGGAGTATTCTTCTGCCTTTCTATACCGCACTTCTTACATATATCTTCAAATTCATTCCCCCATAACTCTCCACCATTATCCATCCTCAACACCTTAATTATTTTCTCTCTTTGATTCTCAACAAGAGCCTTAAAATCTTTGAAACTATAAAAAGACCTTATATTTATTCCTGAGAAAATATATCCAAGTATTCCTCGAGAAGTCATCTATAAATGAGACATAGTACATAGATTTTCCCAATGATGGAACTAACATAGGTCCAAACACATCATTTTGAACTAGCTATAAAATTCCTTATGCCCTCGTTGCACTAGAGGGGAATCTTACCCGATTCTTCTTCCAATTTACACAATGTTCATAGAAATCAAAATCCAGAGAGAAGTTAGACATACATTCAACCATACCTTTACTGTGTAGTATTCAAAGACCCTTCTCCCTGATATGCCCCAGTCTTTGATGCCACAACATAACCTTTTCTCAAGAGACTATATGCGTTATTTATTCTTCAACTCCAATATCAGGAAAAATGGAACTATTACATGCATCACTAATAGTTATTCCTTGTATATTATATAGAGTTTCAAACTAAACTCCCTTAAACAAAACCATTTCTCCTCGAACTATCATGCATGTTTCCTTTTCAAATATTGTTTTTACCTTTGCATCGTCCATTTTTCTTACATAAATCAATTTTTTGGCCAATCCTGGGATGTGTAGAACACCAGGTAGTGTTATAATCCTTCCATATATGAGCCTCAACTTGAATTTTCCTTGACCTATGATTCTAGTTGTTGATTCATCACCTGGGAAAAAATTACCTCCATCATACCTTTAATATTCAAAAAACCACTCCCTATGGGGAGTCATATGAAATTATGCACCTAAGTCAACCAACCATGCCTCATTATCTTCATGTGTGCTTGAATAAGAAAAGTACACGTCCCCTCATTCCTTGGAAGTCTTTTCTTCTATAGAAGGAGATTCTTCAGATTCCTTCTTTTTCTCAAATTTGGATCTACACTGCTTCTTGTAGTGCCCTTCTTTTCCACATTTCCAACATACCTTTATAAACTTTTAGGGAGACTTAGATCTTCCCTTAGAATTAGATCTCCCACTTGAAGACTTAGATCAATTTCTTTCCTGGGAGCGTCCTCTTGCAAATAATGCATATGTGCTATGTCCTTCAATGTTATTTCATCTCATCTCCTCCAACAACAAGGAGATACACTAAAATGATACACTTATCTTCATCTGAAATTTTAATCTCAACAGATACTAACTGAATTAACATAGTATTGAAGGCATTCAAATGATCTACCACCAAGTCTCCATTTCTCATCCTTAGGTTATACAACTTATTTCTCAGGAATAGTTTATTTACTAGGGACTTGGACTGATACAACTTCCCCAACTTATCCCATAAATCTTTGGTTGTAGCTTCCTCTGACACATTCAATAATATTGAATCTGAAAGAAGTAGTCAGATTATTCTTTTCAACATTCCAATCCAACATTTTCCAATCATCTGTTGAATTTCTTATAGATCCAGTACCTGGATCCACCACGATCCACTGATCTTTGTCCACCAAAAAATCTTGCATATTGAGATTACACAGTAAAAAATTTGGCCATTAAACTTTTCAATCTCTATTTTCGAACTACTCACCATTTCTTTTCACTTGAAAAAATCAATATCATAGATCTCCCACTGTAACAAGGCTTATCACAGTCTTGAGCCCAACCCTTGGCCACAAAGGCATCCCCTGAAGCCAACAAAGACCTGATACCAAATGTATATTTTAACCTTGTACAATATTTTGCTGCAAACAGACTTTCCGTAAAATAAGAGAAAATATACAATGGAAAATACACACATTACAAAAAGATTTTTCCACTGGAAATCCAAACCAGGAAAACCAACATATTCTATATTCATTCATATTGATACATTATTTACAGTAAAATATACATATAGGATTTAAGGACATCCAAAACCATAACCCAATGACCTTTATTAGTCAACAACCCTAATTCCTTAACTGGAAATAGAAAACCATTGGCAAAAACCATGTGCCGAAAAACCGCCCAACAATGGACATGAAAATTGAGGTGACAAAAAAAATGAGGAAAAAATGTGGCCCATTTCCCGAGGAAAAAAAAAATATTGGGGGAAGTGCCCCCAAACCCCTGCAACTCCCAAAGGAGGGGCCTAACAACCCACCCTCAAACCCCCCGACACAACGTAGCATACACTAGAGTTACTTGTGCAAATAATATAACACATACCCAACACTCTTGCAGATAAATTACTATGAAGGTTCTTAACTTGTTCCCCTTTCTTTTGTCAGAAGGCACCCATGGGTCAATTTGACTGCAGACTTGCTACTCTATTTTAACTTTGGTTGGAATCCTCTACTATCCTAGACATATTTCCCATGCATGTATTCTTTGAGGGTGGTTGTTTGATCAACCATCGTTCCTACCTCATTAAATGATTTTTCTTGATCTCAGTGTTTAGGTCAAATTTTGGAATATTTCTAAAATAATACATTACAAAAGTGGTTTGTTCCTTTAGCCAAATAAATCGTTCTCTCATTCTTCTAGTGGTATCATGTCCAATACTCAAGGATTCACCCCATAGTCAGTTGGTTCACATTTTCAATTAATAAAAAATAGATTTACAATATTTACATGTCATGGCATGCAAATCATTGATTATCATTAATTACAAGTTGGGGGAAACATGGGTGTTACAATTCCCTCCCCCTTAAAGGAAAACCATCCTCGATGTTCATTTTAATAAACACCTACATGCCATTAACTTTCAGCTACTTAAAAAATGTTTTGTTCCTCTTGTTGTGGTCCTTTCCTAGACTCTTGGAATTTAGCATAGACCTACAATAATTTTGAGCAACATGTATATTAAGTCCAATTTCATGCAGAAACATTTTATTACTGTTTTTAATTCAAGCGGAAAACTTTCACATATAAACATAGTACTTATCTACATAGTTCATGGATCTGCATGCATATGGCTATCATACTCACTCGACCCATTGTCTTCCTTATTACACCCCTTGTGTGCATGATCCCAATCAACATATGACAAAATTTTAAAGACTCTATCGAGTCTTGTGCATGAGAAATCGAAGTCACCCCTTCCTTCCGGTCACACACCTTTTAGGCTCAGGCTCAGGTATCCCCTTCTCTTCTATATAGTCCCTTGAGTGATCCAAATTTCCTTCCTTGGATTTCTCAGAAAAGAAGAGTTTCATAGGATTTTCTGAGTCTTACAGTTGAAGTGTCCCTCAACCTTTCTCTGCCAAAAGCATCCCTTCGGCCCCTGTTACAACAACACAACATTCTCATCATGATCATGACTTATCAAAAGGTTCTCTTGTTAGAACAATGTCCCTCTTTCATGCTTTCTTTTGTGATAGACACCATCTTTCCTCCCTGGATAGATATCTTCATATCACCTGTGTTCATATGCATAGCGGAATTTGTGAGATATTTTCATTAATTAAATCATAATTCCTTTCAAATCTATTACCCATATATTTTAAATTTCATAGTTTCCTCTTATTTTCAAATAAGTTCCATAATTGAACCATATTCCACAAGCATGAGATTTCCTTCTCATAGTTTTTTGGGTCCTTACAACCAATAGGTATTGGTCTTCCTTATGGGCTTATAGTACTTCCATTTCCAAGACCCTATTTCCTACAATTAATTATTTACATATCCAAACATATTGTTAGTTTCTCATGCATATATACATTATCATTCCAAATTTACAATGACATCACAAAAAATTCTTAATTTGTGCATTCTAACAATTGCATCACATTTATAAAGAAAAAATTGAAGAGAAACATCATCCCTTATATATGCATCGTTTCATCATATGGAACTTTTCCAAATGAAATTCTGTCACTAAATGAATTTGACCAATGTGACAATGCCAATGGTCACATTCATATACAATAACCTTGCATTGATGTCATATTACCACAATTTATGTTAGGCTCTTTTCCCTGGTGTGTTGGAAGTCATCTAACCTCGCACCACCGAGATCATATATCCACGTTCATTGTCAAAGTAGGATTTTTCCTGCTGGATTGAGTTGATCATGACCTCAACGCAGCATGATATGAAATTAAATATTTTCATGTGAATGCCTTTTATCATGCTTTCTTTGTTGATCACCAGGGTGCCAACTTCCATGGCCACCCAATTCCTCTCTTTACCAGTATACAACTCTGTAGAGTACTAGAATATACTTCTTCCATGTTGGGAAATACTATATATGCCCATTATCTTACAACACACCCTCCATTATGCAATCAATCCATGTGCTACTTATAATCACTTTTGTTCCCACCCACTCCTTTATTGGTCAATGTATTCATGAAATATTTGTTCATGAATTTCTCTTGCAAGGACCTTAATCTCCCTTGATTACTAGAGGTTCATACCTCCACTAGTCGGGTCTCTCTTTCCTGAATTATGCCCTTGTTTGGGTATCAATGGCATACAAAAGCCATTCAAATTTTATTTTCATTTTATTAAAATAATAAATTTATTTCAGTAGGGATTATTACCCAATTCCTTTCAAGCGTCATGCTACCTAGACATGAAATCTTTATAGCTATTATGTCTATCAACACTCTTTCTGATATTACTTCATCAGTGGTGCTTCTTAGGTATTTCCTAAAGTTATTTCATAAGTATTTTCTATCAGCAGACTTCTTGTGTTTCCCCTTTCTTGATAATTTATATCATTGGTAGCTATCCTTTCCCAACAACTCCAATCATTTTCATATACATATATGTATCATCAAATTCACAGTTCACATTAGTTTCCATGTAAAATAAATTGTATGTAATACATTTTTAAATTTAACCAAACACTTTTCAAATATGTTCTAGCACATTTATGTGCATCCCATATCATTACCTTCAATGTTTTAATGAGTGTAAACAAAATCAAATTGTCAGTTGTTTATATAGTCACATATCTATCATCATTTCTCATGCAAAAAGTATTCACAAACAAAAACATATCAAGATATTATCCCATATGAATGTAATAATAATTGGGAAAGGAATTAAGGGACTCTTCCCATTTCCAACTCCTTCTACACTGTTGGAACTCTCAGTCCAGCTCAGTGATTTCCAATATCCATCTATCTTTACATGTCATGGATTAACCAAGGCCAATTAAATTCATTCAATATTTTATCTTTCAATTACGAGGTGTTCTTAATCTCATAACTCTCCTTTTAAAGCATACACTATGTCTCAATATTCATAGTTTCACAGTGAGAACAATATTGAGCATGTCCTCCTTCTTTCCTTTACAATTTATCCCTCCTGTAAGATGCCTGCTATATTCCCTAATCAGTTCTAATCAAATCATCCTTGACCTTCTTGAATACTTCAACATACTACAGTAGTAAGCCTTTTGTTCGTAATGAATTAGGGACCTGTATATTCTATACATGTACCAATTAGATTGGTCATCATTCATTTGTATGTCTTCTATGTATGTATTATATTTTATAATGTAATCTAGAATTCTTCTATAAATGAGATTTGTTTCCCACTACCTAAATTTTAGTAGTTTTTAAGGTTAGTTCTTTTTTCTCCTGACAGAGTCTTCACACAGTTTCTCCATAGGGAAATTCTTCAACAGGTGACCCTCTTATGGCATATCTAACACCATTTGAAATGATCTAAACCCATAATCAATTTCAGATTTATTAGTTATGGGATTTACCCAATATTCTATAAGGGATATAAACATGCATTCATTTAACTACACATTCAAATGTGTGCATCTATCTGTTTTCTTCCCTAATGTGTTTTTATGCATTCAACTACATGCATTAGTATGTTGTGTGTCCATCACATGAAATATTTACCATTTTCCTATGTACATTCATTTATACCATATTACTCATGATTCATTCACAATGATTTCCATGAAACAATCAAAGACACAATATTTTTTCCTTCCATTATCACAACAAAGCATTCATGCCCCTTGACACTTTTAGTAAATACACTAGCTTCTCTTATATTATCAGGACAAATTCATACACTTCTCACAAGTCAATGATGTATTCACGGTATTTATTAAATCTTGGAAAGTACAATCTCCTTCCTTACTTTTGGCTTATTCAGTAGTCACATAATTCCCTTAGCATACATATACTGATACATTATACATGTTCATTAATTACACATTTTTGTATTTATTCATTGATTTTTTATTTTTTTAATATCACCCTAGGAAACCTTATAACATGTTTACCCCATGCACTCTATCATTTATAACATAGAGAAAAATTCAACATGCAAGTTCATTGCTTGGACTCTTTTCCATGCTTTTCACACATATGGACTTTTCAACCTCCATATCATACTTTTAAGCATGTATATGTATATTTACATATATGTAGGCACATCATTTGCATCATTTTACCTCATTAATTTATGTTGATTTAACATTATCCAGTTTTGATGAGACCTTATAGTCACTTATCCGATGATTCTCATCAATATAATCATAATTATGTTTCCTTCTCTATGAGATAACAACTAGAAAAAGTCACTTTTTATCATTACTCTCTTAGTATTTCATATTAGCTTTCTCTAGGGGGTTGTATACTTCCCCAAAATATTATTAAAAAAAGGCACTTAGATCCACTTACTCAGGTAGTCATATCATGACCGTCTATCAATACCCATACATATACATACAGTATGTGAGCACCACTTGTACATCCCCATATTAATCATATACTTTCATCAAATTCTTTCCTATATCAATATTTTATGATGGGGATTTATAGTTATTCACATGACTAATCTCATAGGTGTGAGCATGTTTAGGTTTCCTTCTCTCATGGAAACATCCGACAAGAATCCATTCTCACCTATCTGTTATAAAAGCCTTCCATAATTAAGAAACATAATTTGGTAACTACAACACCGCCTAAGGAAGCAAGTTAACAATTCTAGTCTCTATTCATGCTTCAATTCATTTTTGGTCAACAAACCCTTATCAATGAAATCCTTCCCTAAAATACATCTTTCTTATATATGATCTTACCCAACCATTCCTATATATCTATCATCCATTTTTGGATGTCAACTTGACCCACTAGTCATCTAGAAATGTTCCAACATTTCCTTTATCAGACCTTGTATCGGTATTTACTTTATCATTACGACCCTATCTTCATAAGGAAAAAGGAAGTAGCATTATCAATTTTTCACATATTATACTTTCATGCATAAGTGAGTACTCAAGTCACTAGGTGTGGATGCAGTTTCTTTGTACGACCATGAGCTCATAGAGTAGCTCATATGTTCAAGCCATTTCGCCTCCTTTATAAGGAATATCAACAGTTTGAAGGAATATTTTTTGTTTCTTTTGCTTAAATAGGTTGTCCTAGTTAGACGTTGCATTTAGTATAGGTCAAGCAAAATGACTTTTCAAATTTTCTATCAATCGTCTGATCATGAGGAATTTCACATGCATGGTTTAGCCTTTTATCTAAGCATTAATTAGTATTACTAAGGATTATGTTAGTACATACTAATTTCCTTTAAAAACAAGGATATTTTCCATGAGGGTCTTATCCATTACGTACAAAGTTACCATGAATGTAATAGGATATGTCAATCCAGTGGATAGACAACATAACACTTGAGTAAATCATCTCATATCATCCATTCTTAGGTCTCATGTAGCTTTATAATAGGTTCCATCCATTTTTTAGTCGTTCACATTTAGGTATAACCCTAAGTTCTTATCAACACATTCCCACTTTTGTAGGAATAACTATCACTCCACTAGGTCAATGATTTAATCCTTATGTTGCAGTTCACTCTAGACTCCGCAGTGATTATCGACATTTCCACAGGCTCACAACTTTCACATGGAATTGTAGATCATGGTTCTCGTTTGTATTTCTTCTCCCACTTTGTTCCTAAATCTATTAGCACTGTATTTCTATCATAATCTAATGATATCAGCAGGTTATGGCATGAAAGATTTGTCCATCTAAACTATAAGTACTTGCATCAACTCAGCAAGGAAAACATGGAAGAAGGATTGCCAGCTATTAAATTCACAAGTGGTGTATGTCAAGAATGCATCCTTGACATACACTGCTTGTGAATTTAATAGCTGGCAATCCTTCTACCATGTTTTCCTTGCTGAGTTGATGCAAGTACTTATAGTTTAGATGGACAAATATTTCATGCCATAACCTGCTAATATCATTAGATTGTGACAGAAATATAGTGATAATATATTTAGGAACAAAGTGGGAGAAGAAATACAAACAAGAACCGTGATCTGCAATTCCATGTGCAAGCTGCGAGCCTGTGGAAATGTCGGTAATCACTGCGGAGTCTGGAGTGAACTCCACCTTATTTCCAGAGACGGAAAGAGTGATCTGATATATCAAGAGAATATTTGCGGACAGTGAGGGAACATGAATCACATTTGTGAAGCATCCCCCTTCAAGATCAACAATTCCTTCTCCACACACCTTTGCGGGTGTGGCATCTCCCAAGTAAATTGGGGATCTGGTGCTTTCTTCGATGGAGGAAAATTCATATTTTGATGCAGCCATATGGTTCGATGCACCTAAATCAAGGATCCAAACTGATGGAGTGGATGTGATAGCCATTAAAGCATGACCATTTCGTTCTCTCCCTCCCGTTCTATTATCATTTTTCTTCCTTGCATTTTCGGGCACCGTGAGATTGTGCTGCTGCAATTGCTTAACAATCTCATCGATAGTCTTCCTCATGCAATTTTATTCAGGATGAAAACATTTGGAACAGTAGCTGCAAAGTGTTCTTTCCTTATTCTTCTTCTTACCCTTAGGCTCAGAAGAGTTCTCTAAAGATTGTGCAAATCTCTCCTTCTTCTATTCAGGAAATTTACCTGTTCCTTTTTTCTTGTCTTTTCCACTGCTCTTTGGAGCATCAGTAGTCGCAAGTGCTTGGTTCTTGGAACGCTTGATGGCACCCATTTGGACTAAATTATATTTATCTTGAGTCAATGCTGCAATAAAATCATTTAATGGAGGCATTTTCCATTTTTCCTGAGTCAATTTAGATTCTTGAAAAGACGACACAAATACAAAATATTTAGGGCCTAGTTTCAAGAGAATTGAAAGGATGAGTTGTTCTTCCCCTTTCATGACTCCACATGAATTAAGTTCAACAAGGAGGGATTTGAACTTGGTGAAGAATTCTTGCAGGTTTCTGAAATGAATTGGACTTAGGGATATGAGTTCATTCTCCAGTTGATGCACTCTCATTGCATCCTGCTTGTTGAGTAGTCCTTCCAATGTGGTCCAGACCACATCAGGAGTAGTGGCTCCACTGACATGAAAGAGGACATCTCTGGAAATTGATAGGCATATCATCCCAATTGCTTCATCTAATTTATTGAAATACTTTATCTTCTCTGCTGCAGAAGTCGGTTCTTTCTCCATTCCCATTGTTACCTGGTAAAGCCCTTTGCTTCGGAGGAGCAGAGAGATCTTTGTCTTCCATTCAAAGTAATTGAAAGGATTTAGAATGAGTTTTGTGGGATGAGAGACATGATCCATTTCTGATTTCTGCACCTTATGACGATCTATACCTACAAATAAAACCTTGTACAATCCACTAGATTCAATCTAGCTCTGATACCATGTAGAATTCCTACAGAAACCCCGATAGATCTAGAATTCTAGTTAAATTGAACACAAACAATTTGTTGATATTCAAGAGATGAGAGAAAAAAATTTCTCCATAAATCAAAGAATTATATTAATAAAAAATGAATATACATGAGCAACCATCCTCAAAAAGAAGAGAGGAGGTGAATATATAGAATTTCCAACATAGAAATTCTAGTCAAAAAAAGCTAGAAATAGCTAAAATAGGTGTCATAAGCTAAGGGAGACCACATAGTTCGACCTAGACCACTAAAAATACATGTCACACACTCATTAATATCCACAAGAGTTAATTTATGCGCATTAGCACACTTAATCTCACTTAACTGACAAGAGAAGCAGTTCCAACTCACTTAACTAACCCAAAATGGTAGTTATTAATAATAGTAACGACAAAAATCATTAATTAAGGAATAAATCTCTCACTCAAAGAGGAGGTGCACATTCCCCAATAATAGATGAGTGTTTTCATGGGGGAGTTGGAATACATCATGAATAAATCAAGAAAATCAAGAATAAATCGAGAAAATCAAGAACCGGGAGTTGAGTCTTGATCTAAAATTATCAATTTTCCCTAAAATCTAGGGATGAGACACCCTTCTTCTCTATGTGGTAAAATTAGGTTAAATAAAGTGTAAATGAATGTATTAACCAAGATCTAGGAGTCTAATCTAGATATAAACTAATGTAAGTTAGGATTATGCTCCAACATCATCATGTTAAAATTTCTATTGTAAAAATTTTAAATAACATAAAAGTTTAAATCTACAGTCCTTCTCCTCAAGGGTGTATGGAAGATAATTAAATAAAATTTTAATGCAAATAAACTTTTATAGATTCTCATATCTACCTTATTACACATGTCCTTTGATTAGTCTCTTCATGGACTCTACCACATATACTATCATGATTACTGCTTGGAGTCTAGTTACTACAACCTACTCCGAACATTAGACTTTGATGCCACCATTCGGTATGGATCCAATGATCTATATTTTCCATAAATTTCTCTCTGATAGATCCAACGCTTGGAAACAATATAGATTCGTGACAATAATCGTACCTGAGGATCTTGATCAACTGCCAGGATCTTTCTATCCGCCTTTGAGGAATTCAATAGTTCATAAAAACCCCGATCCTTGGCATGCCGTGCAGTGCAAAGGAATTCGATCAATGGCCAATATTAACTCATTGTGCCAAGATCAATGTGTTATCACCATAACAATTACACTTGAAATCTGAGTTTTAAATTTAGCAAGTGACTAAAGCGATTTAGAGACATGGCGCGATTTGGAGGTCCAGGACATATATGGCGGCATGTGGACAAATATAGTGGTAGCACAAAAGAGAGGGTGCGACGGAATGTGGATCTTGAAGCAGCCCAGATTAATTGTCAAAACCCATATCGAGTGGCAAAGTAGCATGAAATTTAATTATGTGAAGGCAGTTTGGGGAAAACTACTGTGGTTTTATTTATGGATAGGTGGTGCCTTCAGAGGTACATCAAGGCGAAATGTGGTCTACCTGAAACCATTTTCCTAAAAGGCCCGATGTCACGTGGTCTAATATGTCAAATCAATAATTCATGTGGGGGAAAGTGACGGCTAGTCAAATCACCTCACACCACTCCTTCAGGTACTTCACGTCCACAAAATTTCAGGTGAACGTCGTCGAATAACTAACTCAAAGACTCATCATTCGAAATAGATTGGCCAAGAAATGTACCTGTAAGAAATTTCGTCAGTAATTCATGATTAGAAATCAATAACTACCGATCTTCAAATATGGGTGGTGTTATTCTTCTCCAGGAAATCATTGTCTCAAACTGGATCGAATTTCTGATTCCTGTAGAGTTAGGGAAAACAAAAATCATGGTCTCTGCAAAATTGGGAGACATGGACAAATCCAATCAAGAAATATCTAGTGGAACAGGGTTTTCAACTAACATGTCACGTTTAGCAATGAGTAAGAAAGAAAGGTCGATTGTGCAGATATTAGCAACCAAATTCCATACTGACCATGTGACATAACCAAAATCATGGGCCATATTAAATCTTTTTATGCGGGACCTAATCATCAACAAACACGTGGATGAACTCTACAAGAGAGCGGTGAAGAAGAAGTGGAGCAAACAACAGAAGATAGAAATCAGAGCTGAGGCAGTTGAGAGCATTGGGGAAAATAAACTATCTTGGTTTAGTACTATAAAGGAGGAAATCACCAAGCTGGAATGAATTCTCAGGTAGAATTGATTATGTTCCGGAAAATTTTGGACATATGGCGTTCAAAAGAAAAACCCCAGATATGTCAGACTTGTTCATAACGATCCCTTTAAAGTAGGAGAATTATTGTTATACATTACTCCTTTTGTAGATGACCTCTATTTTTAAAATTATGGGGAAGTTTAATCATTTTAAATCCCACAAGTAACCCCTCTATATAAATATCATTTCGAGGATATAGAAAGCATGAGAGGAGTAGGGGGTTGGACTTCATTGCAGGTAGAGTTTTGTAAAATCGTGGAGTTAAATTGAATATATGATGCAAAAGCAATTTTTTGAATTGTTTATGAATAGATTCTAATTGGTTGTGATATGAGTTTTATATTCTTTCATAGTGTGTGTATCAGGTGTCTTTAGTCCATTTGCAATTTCCTCTTTTAAATTGCAGAGTTAAAAGTCTCAAATTCATCTGATGATGCTCTAGAATTAGCAATTTAAATTCATGTGATCTCTCTTAACTTTTTCAGAATTCATTTTTTAAAATGCTCTGAAGCAGTTATGTGTTTTCCTTTTTCTTCTTTTGCCATGAAAATTTCAATTTGAAAATGAAAAATCATTGCCTCACTTAGCCTTTCTCCTCTAGAGAAGTTCAAATTGCCTGCTACTGCATTATTTATTTCTGACTCCATAGCTCAAATGTTACCCCCCACTTCTTCAAAATCTTCATAATAACCCCCACACAAACCAAATCTAGCCAGTGATTTCCAAAGATATATCAAGTGACACGAGAGAGCCCTCTGTGGGTTGAGAAGGCTAGTGCCTCATCTCTAAAGTAGGTTGAAACAATTACCTCTCTCATTTTTCTATTCAACATGATAGATTTACAGAGTGCTAACATTATGGCATCGTTTCTAGGGACGAAATTGAAAAATTTTCCCTGGGAAAGAACAACATGGTTGAGTTATAAGGTCTGAGAGAAGTAGACACTTAGGCACATATTGGCTCTATTCCTTCTCCGACGACTTCACATATCAAAAAATTAGTTTGAAGGTGATTCCACTGGTAGAATAATCCAGAAATTCAAATCTTCAATGGCAACTCCACTCAAAATTCAAATGTAGTTCAGAGAATTCACTGGAAGATGATACCCCTTGGAAGAGGTATGAAAAAGCATTATGGAAGAAAACAAGTGCTTAAAATGGGATTTTTTCCAAGTCATTTCACTATTTGTTATAAGCTGCCTCTGGTCCTTTCTTGAAAATGCTAGACAAGTTCTTCTTTACTTACTGCATGCAAATGGTGATCATGACAATCTAGAAATTATATATCCTCCTCTTAAAGTTACAAAAATATCCCATCAGTTTATCACTAGCCTTGATAGCAATATTCCACCTATGCCATGTGATAACCATAACCAAGTTGATGAACCCCATGTATCCAAGACTAGTATTTCACCCCCTATACTTGGTCCAACGTCCTCCAAGATTCAACATAGATACAAACCCTTGAAGCTACCTCAATTCCTTCATGATTTTCCTTATGAGTACTATAAGTACCTACCTGTGTTTGATGGGGAAACTAATACCATCTCAGCTGAAAAACACATCCAAGGGTTTGAGCATTTTATAGATTTGTTTGAGATTGACCATGATGATGTTTGTATGAGAGCCTTATTTAAATCCTTGAAAGGGGACAGTAAAGACTAGTTTAAACACTTGTAGCTAGAGACAATTGTCTCATGGGAGGAATTGAAGGATGTATTTTTAAAATTTTGGGGCAAGAAGAAGTCTTTGGATGTATAGCTTATAGAGTTATATGACTTGAAAAAATCACAGAAATGAAGCTATTTCTATATTCAGTAGAAGGTTTTCCAGTGTCTATTATATTTTTTCCGAAGAAATCCAACCCACTAAAGCTGTTGCCATGCTCCATTATGCCACTACTCTTCATCCAGATTTTTCTTTTCTACTGATGGAAAGAAAACCTAGGTCTTTACAACAAATGTTCAATTGTGCCCAAGAAATTCAACATAATATCCAAGGAGGTGAATATGGCCAAAACGAGGCGTTAGATATTCAAGAATATGAAAAATATTATAAACAAGAAAGGGTTGATTTGAGTCTTGAGCAAAAAGTTAATAATATCATATGCCCTCATGAAGTTTTTAATGCCCATAATTTTACAAAATATTATACTCCACTTATTAAAAGAAGAGGTGTTGATTTAGCTTCTGATCCACTCCATGATAAGCAAGGGACTGATTGTTTTATTTATTCATTCATGGACAATCAAGAAGATGAATTTTCAAATCAACTTGTTGAAGAACATGTTGATGTTCCAAATTTATTCTTTTTAGATGATATTGCAGATGTTGTTGACTTGCCAATATATGAAAAATATGAGGACGATTGTGATATTGAAAACATTCCTTCTCAGCAATACAGTGAGATCAATCAACCCATATATCACAATTACAAAGAGAAAAGTATTGGATCAGCTGAAGAAAATTATCTACCTTTATGTTTTGCTGCATTCAAGTTGTTGAAGGAAAATTCTAAGATCATTATTGAGATAAATGAATGTGTACTGACACAAAATCACACTAGACAAATGAGACAAATTGACAAGGTATTGCAACACTCTTATCAAGTGTTTGATGTCCCTGTTACTTTTTGTGTAGAAGATCTTGTAAGTTCAAAAGTGAAACCATTGGTTGAAGATGAAGCCAAAAAAGAGCATGTTCGACAATCCAAATATATTGAAAAACATGCCTATGACAACAATGAAGAAATTGGAGAAAGTTTGAAATCAAGTAAAATGACTTTTCCATTGTGTTTCTACTCTTCCGGACTGTTAAAACAAAATGTTTTAAGTCAGAAATCCTCCAGGCATGATGAAAGGAGTAAACTTGCAAGTGGAGATTATCTTCCATTATGTTTTTCTTCCTTTGAATGGTTGAAAGAAAATCATGATGTAACAGAAGAAATAGGGAAGTTCGACTGTATTCACAGTAGCAATGCTTCACATGAGGAAATTGTCCTCAGTAAGGAATACCAACAACACCCACATGCACTAAATGGTCATGTAGTTGATTACTTGAAAGGATATTCGAATTCGGAATTACAACCTATGTTTGACCGCCAAATCAAAGAAGAAGCTGATCAAAAAATTGTTGTTGTAAGTCATTTTACTTCTCCTGAGACCAATGTAGATGTTCAACAATATTTCCAGCAAGACAAGGTATTTCATAGTTGTCTTTCTTCCCTTGAAAATGATGTAGTGATCCTATTTCTAAGTAGCCTAGACATGGATAAAGATTTTGAAACTACATCCATGGAGACTCCAAGCAGCGGAAAAACACTTGTGAAGGAAGCTTGTTCTTCTGTCTTGACCCCTGAAGAAGAAACATTCCCTCATATGATTCATGATCCCAAGACATATTATATGGGGAAGGTTTACAATCAGAATCTAAAAACAATAGTGGATTGAAACGAAGCAATGTATGTATCAAATATGAGGCTTTTTACACCAGATGATGTTCTGCAGCCTTGGTTTCCTTATGACTCAAGAAATTCTTACTACCAGACTTCTCAACAAATCTGTCAGTTTTCCAATAGAAGTCAACAAGTTGAATCACCTAAAAACAAGAATGGAGTGGAAGGGGTGAAACATGATTGCTGTTTTGTTCATATTTTAGAGGACTCATTTGTAGTTATGTTGGAGGAAATGAATCGTCCAAATGTTTATATTTTTTTGAGATTTGGATTTATGGATGAATTTTTGAATGAGTTATCAGTAAGCAGGATTTGGACCAAACTTGTGCAAAGTAAACAAACAGTGTATAAAATTCTTGCATGGTTACATTGGAATTTTGACTTCACTTGACCGACAATCCTTTTTAGCGGTTAGCGTAGGTAGGAGTATATGAATAAGATTTTTGATCGAGCATTGTTTAAATTTTCAGTAGTATGTACAGTTGGATCCTGGCGGTATTTTCTGCGTCTAGTTGAGAGAAGTTTGCAAAGCTCGATATTCGGCGTTCAGTCTCCAAGACATAACTGGATACACGCACATATTTTGAAAGTATCCCAACGAAGAAGGCATCGGGTCCACAGTTCTTTTCTACCTCAAAGGGAAGATAACATCCCCAGTTGGAGCCTATGTTATCACCATAACAATTACACTTGACATCTGAGTTTTAAATTTAGCAACTGACTAAAGCGATTTAGAGACATGGCACGATTTGGAGGTCCAGGGCATATATGGCGGCATGTGGAAAAATATAGCAGGAGCACAAAAGAGATGGTCCGATGGACCATGGATCTTGAAGCAGCCCAGATCAACAGTCAAGACCCATATTGGGCGGCGAAGTATGGAATTTAATTATGTGAAGGTAGGCCTGGGAAAAATACTGTGGTTTTATTCATGGATGTGTGGCACCCTCAGAGGTACATCGAGGTGAAAGGAGTTCTGCCTAAAACCATTTTCCCAAAATACCTGATGGCACGTGGTCTAATATGTCAAATCAATAATTCGTGTGGGGGAAGGTGACGGCTAGTCAAATTACCTCATGTCACTCATTCAGGTACTTCACGTCCAGAAAATGTCAGGTGAACGCCGCTAATTAACTAACTCAAAGACTCATCATTTGAAATAGATTTCCCAAGAAACGTACCTGCAAGTAAGTTCGTCAGTAATTCATGATTAGAACTCAATAACTACCGATCTTCAAATATGGGTGGCGTTATTCTTCTCTGGGAAATCATCGTCTCAAACTGGATCAAATGGATCGTGGTCTCTACAAAATTGGGAGACATGGACGAAGCCAATCAAGCAATATCCATTGGAACAGGGTTTTCGACTAACATGCCACATTTATCAATGAGTAAGAAAGAAAGGTCGATTGCGCAGATATTAGCAACCAAATTCCATACTGAGCATGTGACAGAACCAGAATCAGGGGTCAGATTAAATCCTGTTATGAGGGACCTAATCATCAACAAACATGTGATGAACTCTACAAGCGAGTAATGAGGAAGAAGCATAGAAAATGGCAGAAGAAATAAATGAGAGCTGAGGTGGTTGAGAGCGTTGGGGAAAATCAACTAGCCTGGTTGAGTACTCTAAAGGAGGAAATCACCAAGCTAGAATGAATTCTCAAGTAGAATTGATTATGTTCCAGAAAATTTTGGACATATGGCGTTCAAAAGAAAAACCCTATATATGTCATACCTGTTTGTAATGATCCCTTTAAATTAGGAGAACTGTCGTTATACATTACTCATTTTTGTAATTGACCTCTATTTTTAGAATTATGGGGAATTTTAATCGTTTTAAATACCACAAGTAACCCCTCTATATATATCATTCTGAGGATATAGAAATCATGAGAGGAGGAGGTGGTCTGCCTTCGTTGTAGGTATATTTTTTTAAAATCATGGAGTTAAACTGAATATATGATGCAAAAGCATTTTTTTGAATTGTTTATGAAAAGATTATAATTGGTTATGATATGAGTTATGTCTTCTTTCATAGTGTGTGTTTCCTGTGTCTTTAGTCCATTTGCAAGTTCCTCTTTTAAATTGGAGAGTTAAAAGTCTTGAATTCGTCTAATGATGGTCTAAACTTAGCAATTTAAATTCATGTGATCTCTCTTCTCAACTTTTTTCAGAATTCATTTTTTAAAATTCTCTGAAGAAGTTATGTTTTTTCCTTTTACCTCTTTTCCCATGAAAATTTCAATTTGAAAAATTAGACTCATTGCCTCACTTATCCTTTCTCCTCTAGATAAGTTCAATTGACTTGCTTTTGCATTATTTATTTCTGACTCCATAGCCCAAATGTTACCCCCCACTTCTTCAGCAACATCATAATACCCCCCACACAAACCAAATCCAGCCAATGATTTCCAAAGATATATCAAGTGACATGAGAGAGCCCTCTCTGAGTTGAGAAGGCTAGTGCCTCAGCTCTAAATTAGGTTGAAACAATTACCTCTGTCATTTTTCTATTCAGCCGAATAGATTTACAGAGTGTTGACACAATGATTGTGATTTGTTCTAAGAAAGACGTGGGTTTTTATAGCCCTGCCATTCTGATTTAGTAGTTAGTGTCTCAGGGGTTTTACTACCTGATTCTCTAAGTATTATAGAATCCCCCCCATAACTCTATAAATACTCATTAATATGATGGACACACTATAATTCACCCAACTTACAATTCAACACGACTAGATAGTTGCATTAGCTCTTATAAAAAATAGATACAATCAACAAGCAAAATATGAAATGCATTCCTCACCATTCTATCAGTAGTTAGACTCGAGGAATACCAGAGAAAACAATATTATCACTACCACATAGGTATACCTAATAAATTTAATACAATTATGTAAAATATAAGTATAAAGAGATTCAAGGGAAATACACAACAAACCCATAAAGAAAGCATTCATATTCAACATCGTTATGTAGGAATTATATACCATGAATTCAATTTAATATAGGTATAGGTATTTTCCAATACCGACTGACTGTGGGTTTCTACCTTTCCACCCAAACATAGGCTTTGCATGCTCTGTAACTGTTGTAGTAGGCCACCCCCATGCCAAGCCATGATACCACTAGAATGTTCTCTATGCTTACCTTTCATTTCTTGGGCCACTTTGAGGTTTATCAGATGCTTCTCTGACATCGAACTCAGGGACATTCAAATAAGGATGGGTTCTTAAGTTCTCAAAATAGTCTTGTGGCCAATTTATTCCTCTCAAACTCCTTTGTTTCCTCGTGCGTTTCCTGCACATAAATTCCTGGGAAGTTTCTTGACCCGTTCCCCTTTCTTATGTCACAAGGAACTCATGGGTCAATCTAAATGTATACTTGGTATTATGTTGTACCTTTGTCTTACATACCCTACTTTCCTATCCATATTTCCCATTTATGTATTCATTGAGGGTGGTTGGTTGATCAACCACCATTCCTACCTCATTAACTAATTTGTTCTAAAATAATACATTATCAAAGTGGCTTGTTCCTTTTGAAAATAAACCATTTTCTCATTCCTCTATTGGTATCATGGCCAGTACTCAAGGATTCACCCCAAATTCAGTGAGTTGTCATTTTCAATTAAGCAAAAATACATTTTTAATATCTACATGTCATGGCATGGAACTCATTGATTATTATTAATTACAAGCTAGGGGAAACAAGGGTGTTACAATCCCCTCCCCCTTAAAGAAACATTGTCCTAGGTGTTCTTTTAAACAACACCTTCCATGCCATTAAATTTCAACTACTTCAACAATGTTTTCTTCCTCTTGATATGGTCCTTTCCTAGACTCTTTCCATTTATCATAGACCTACAAGAATTTGAAACAACATGTATATTAACTCCAATTTCATGTAGAATTTTTTTATTAATTTTTATAATTCAAGGGGGGGAATTTCACATATCAACACATACTTATCTATGTACTTCATGGATCTGCAAACACATGGCTTCCATATGCACTCGACCCATTGTCTTCCTTGTCATACCCCTTGGGCGCATGATCCCTATCAACATATGAAAAAATTTTAAAGACTCCATCGAGTCTTTCACATGAGCTATCAAAGTATCCCCTTCCTTGTGGTCACTCTCCTTTCAGGCTTAGGCTTAGGAATCCCCTTCTATGATATACAGTCACTCGGGTGATCCATATTCACTTCCTAGTATCTCTTGCACAAAACAAGTTTCACAGGATTCACCGAGTCTTACGACTGAATCATGCATCAAGCTTCCTCTGCTGAAAGTTTCTCTTATTCCCTTGTTACCACAACACAACATTCTCTTAGTGATCATGACTTATCACGAGGTTATGTTTTCATAACAGTAGACCTCTTTCATGCTTTCTTATTTGATAGCCACCATCTATCCTCCCTGTACAAATCTCTTTATATCACCTATGTTCATATTCATACATGAATTTGTGAGATATTTTCATTAATTAAATACAATTTTTTTCCAAATCTATTACCCACAGATTTTAAATTTCACAAATTCATCTTATTTTCAGATATGTTCCATATTGGAACTAGAGTCCAAAAGCATGATATTTCCATATCATGTTTTTTTGGCTCTTTATAAATAGAAAGTATTGGTCTTCCTTATCGGCTTACAATACTACAATTTCCAAGACCCTCTCTCATGCAATTAAATATTTACACAAACAAATGGATTGTCAATTTCTCACACATATATAAATTATCATTGTACATTTACAATGGCATCACAAACAATTCTTAATTTTTTCATTCTAATAGTTGCAACACATTTATAAAGAAAAAAATGAAGAGAAACATCATCCCTCACATATACATTGTTTCATCATATCAAACTTTTCTAGATGCAATCCAGTCATTAAATGAATTTAATCAATGTGACAATGCCAATGGCCACATGTAATGTCCTGGTTTTGAGCCCCATATCAAATAATTTATTTTTTTAATCCATTAAAGGCCATAGTTCCCAAACAATTGAAAGAGGCCAGTGTTCCTAGGAAATATAATGTTTGATCGTTATTAATAATAAATACATCAGTAGCTTCTATATGGACAAGGACAAGAGTTATATGGAGCTATGATTCCACAAGGGAGAGAGATTGATGGGCTAAGTATTTATTTTATATTTTATTTACCCATTTTTTCTTTAATGGAGATTAAAAGTTACATGATATTCTTGGGGGGAAGGACAAGTGGGTTCCTTAATTCCAAGAATTACATTAACCCATGTTTGGTCTGTTGTGGGGGTTGCATCTTCTTCACTCATTCACTTAGCCACTCACTCAATTGTTCATTGTTCACACCTTTCACCATGTTCTCTCTCCACTCATTCTTTCACCCAATCGTCCTTCCTCATCTGTGTTTGTATTAGGAAGGGAAAACAAATTTTTGAGGAGGAGACATGGTTTTGTTGGATGTAGATACTGCTAGTATATTCCAGCCATGAATTAAGGCCTGCATGTCTGAGATGATTTGGCCTGTGTTCAAATTTGCTCACAACTGCGAATTCTGAGAGTCCCAACATGGAGATTTTGGACCAGATGCACTATATCCCTTGAAGGATATAGATAACCCGAGGGGTTGCGTGGCAGAGAAGGGGGTCCATTCTCTTGGGTTGTTCATGTTGGATTACTAAGAGGGGGGGGTGAATTAGTAATAACGTAATTATAATCCTTTTTCTTCAAATGTTATATCAATGTAGAATTATTATCAAATAATGAGCAGTAATAAATAAACAATCACACACATACACAGTACACCAGTGTTTTACGTCGAAACCCAAATCGGGAGAAAACCACAGAATGCTTTTTCTTATATGTCTTGAAGAATTACATTCATTGGACGCACCAAATTCCTTTTTTTCGAGCTGCAACTGGAAGGAGGCTCCAACCCCCTAGTTTCTCAGGCTACAACTTGAGGGAATCTCCAACTCCCCAAATCTATGGCTACAACCAGAAGGAGGCTACAAACCCCAATTTTCTCTAGCTACAACCACCTGTCCTTGCCCCGCCCTGCCACCCTGAAGTAGAAGTAGAATGATGGAACCACTGTCACACTATCACTGTGAGATATACCACTGTAAACCTGTACCAATAAATCTGAACCATGCATCAACCATGCATGAACCTGTACCTCAACCTATAATCAACCTGTACCAAAACAATGTGCATCAACCATGAACCAACCTGTAATCAACATGTACCATAAACAAGTACATCAACCATGCACCAACCTATAATCAACTTGTACCATAAACAATGCATCAACCATGCACCAACCTGTAATCAACCTGTACCATAAACAAGTGCATCCAACCATGTGACAAGTATGTACCAATAATGTGTCAACTACTCATCAACTATGACTCATCAATATGTACCAACATCATCAATTATACACCTCATGTATGTGTGCCAACTCATCAACTACTTGTCTCAACCATGTACTCAACATGTACCTCAACCAAAATACCTCATCAATTTCATCATCCAAATCCGATTTGTAGATTTGTAATAGGGTTGGTGTATATGATCACATTCCTGCAAACATTCCTTAACTTTAAAAACAAGAGACTAGCATTTTCATCAAACTTTTCTTTAGTTTCACATGCCTAGTTTTGGATTAGTCAACAACCCTAACTTGAAGTAATCATAACTTTGAACCTGTAATGTATAAATATATGAAACTGATACAAAATGTTATTTAGTGTGGTTTATGAAATTTCTCCAAGTGGCACTACTTGGAACCTCTCAAAAAAGGATTTATAGCAAAAATGGCATACCTTGCTAAATTTTGGCTTATTCTAGAGAGCAACCTTGTAGAGCATGCCCCACACAAAATATTTTATGAGATGATCTAAAACTATTACAAATAATACGAAAGACTATACCCTAACCAACACAATTTGTCTCACTGAATTTGGATCTTTTATGAAGAAGTTATGACGTTTTTACCCGAAACACCTGATTTTGACTAGTTTCAGGACTGGCCACAAACCCTATTTTCCACAGAGTGTAACTCCAAAAATACAACGAACCACAAGATGAATTTTTAACCACAGATACTTGGATATGTTTTCTAACTTGAATAGTAATTTCAGGATCTGAATCATTATAGAAAAAAATTTATAGCTAAAATAGGGAGATGACCTTAAAATAACATACCTTAGAAAGCTCCATCAAAAGAATTTATACTTCCTTGCATTTCGGCCTTCTTTTCTTCACTTTCCTTAGAATTTCGGCTTAGATATCATTTTTATACCTCAGACACCTTTATATATTCAATATTCTCAAGTGTGTTTCAAATGAGAGAGCCTTGCCTCTTATTTATACTCTCCAAGTAGCTTCCTTAAAAACATCTTCTAGGTCACTTGGCCCCACTTTCCTTATTTTAGGGTTGGGTCCACTTCTAATTTA
>ML777045.1:282403-298158 GCA_009831015.1 Picea engelmannii
CCCATCAAACAAACTTGGGTCCATTACCCAAACCTGGGGTCTCCAACTTCTCATGGCCATAACTCTCTAACCGTGAGGAATTATGTGACGTTCCACATACCACCGAAAATGACATGAAAAGAACTATCCATCTAGGATATTTTTCCTGACAAATTCACTTTCCTTAATCTCATTATTTCACAATTAATCATGGGTTCTCTTACTCCACAAAGCGTCTTCCCATGAGGGCTTTCACCATAAGGGGACCACTTTGGAGTTCATCCATATTTACTTCTTATCAACCATGAAAAAAAAATAATGAGTCATATTTACATCAAACACTATTGGGTCCATTACCCAAACCTTTGTGCTACAGGTCTTTCTTCAAGGGTTGAAATCAATGACAACCAACCTTAATCAACAGTTCAAGATGGGTAGAAAAGATTTGGTGTACCTTAGATTATTATGGGTGAGGAAAATCCTATGAGAGCTTGAGTGATGACTGGTTTGGGAAGACACGTGACATTCTAGAACCATCCTTATGGATTAATATCCCTAACTTAGGGGTGGCATTTCTCTTGAGATTTGGAATAGCAGTGTCTACGGTTGGGTGGAATGTCCTTGGAAGACAGTGAATTGGTGATTCATTTCATTAAATATAAGTTCTCTCTATTATGGTTTTATTTACTTGTGTATTTATTCTATTGCGTATTTATTATCTATGAATTTCGTATCCATAGTATGCATTCTTGTTGGTTATTGTTATGTACAACATATGGTTCATTTATTTTATGTTGTAGCATGTATCTTCATCTATGCATGTGAATACTTCATGCATATTTATTAATTGAACGTTAGATTAGAGGTTGAAAGAAGTCCAAAAGTGGGCCTGAACTGGTGTGCCCGGCCTGTGGGTGGCTGGGTACATTACATAATGGTATCAGAGCCTCAGGTTGAAACACTGAAATGGTATGGGATGGAACTATTGGATAGAGTTTTATGGTTAAGAATGAATATGTCCTTGAGATATTAAATCTCAAGAGAGATAGCATTGCAAAGATCATGCAGAAGACAAAGTGTCTTGCAGAAAGAGATCCTTTGCAAAAGATCATAGAATCGTGATCGTTCCCTTTTGAAATAGGGAGCGATCACCATCGTGGAATCAAGGAGTTTTGGATCATTATATCAGAAGATAGATGAACAAGGACCATCAAATAAAGGTGAAACCAAAGGCTAGGAGATATTAAGTCAAAGTTGTTAGATCGAACCTGTCGATTGTCAGTTGTTGATCGAAGCTGAACAAGAGATGAAAAAATATGGAACTTCGTTGCTTTGACAATTTTTGGGATATAGGGAAGAAGCATGAAAAAATACAAAAGTAGTGAAGTCTCGTCAGTCGTCCGATCTGATAGGAGGCCTGAGGGAAATATTAGTCATTAGTCAATGTCCTCGGAAATTGACCACTTTGGGAATTTTAACTCTGGGATAATTGAACCCTTTAGAACTGCTATAACCCGGAGTCCCTAAGAACCAAATTCATGAATTCTCGTCGACCGTTAGATCGAGGGAAGGAATTCCGAGGTAATGTTGGATGACAAATATAGCAAGGGTGGAAGCATAACGAAGTTTTGAAACTTAAAATTTTTTCCACTCTGGCAATTACTGGAGAATGGAAAATCCTCGAAGTGTTGAAGCCTTGAAGTGTCGAAACCATGAAGTGTAAATCCGTCATCGTGAAATCACGCAAACTGTCATATCTAGAGTAGAGAATTTGGATCTTCCATTTGATGTATGATGCGTCATAGGCCACATGTCAGGGGTTCCATGTGGGGAAACATGTCACCAATAGTTGGTACATTTTGGACCCTCAACTGCTCATTTTGTAGTGACATTTTGCATGCATTCCATGGTTCCACATCACCCTAGGTGATGTCAACATGCCATGTCATCTCCAAGAGTATAGACTTAGTGGGTGTGCAATGTATCTATTGGAAAAAGTGTCGAACACTGACGTTGTGAATTCATGTAGACTGTCGATCTAACATCCCTTTGGGACATTTATCATTCGTTATATCAAACAGTGGAAATATGGAGTAAGTACTTCGGTGAATATCACTACGGGGGAGTTGAGTGACTTGGGAGTTGTAATATACCGGAGTCTCGGAGCACCAGAGTTTCGAAATGAATAAGGACCATTTTCCCCAATGCTTAATTAAGTCATGGTCATTGGATCAACAATGGAAGGATAGGGTAAGTACTTCGACGAGTATCACTCTAGGGGAGTTGAGAGACTTGGGAGTTGTAATGTTCTGGAGTCTGAGATCATTGAAGTCCTGAATTGATTAAGGCCATCAATATCAATGTACTATTAAGTCATGACCATTGATCTATTTGAAGCCTTTAGATGGGGCAGGATCATCCAGTCAAAGGGATATCAAATCTCGATCGTCTGATCTACTAGTATATTTATTGGATGGGCTTCGATGAAGTTTAACTATGGGAGAAATTGGATATTGAAAAGGGAGAATAGTTGAAGGTTGAAGTCAGGAGGACTTGGTCCCAACGTTGGTCTCATTATAAGGTAAATGAGTAAATTAAAGGCGTGAAGGGCCTAGAAGTGACCAAGCCCTCGAACATTGTGTAATAACAATCTTGTGTAGAAGAGTATAGATTAAGGTGCTAAAGAGCGAATAATCCCATGGTATTGAGCCATGGTCACATGGAAAGTGGTTTGAAGGAAGCGCCTATGAAAAATTCAAATTATGTACCAGCTAAAGGATAACATGGAAGTGTTATAATATGGAGAATGATAATATATTCTTCATGAATTGAGAAGAAAAAGGACTTGTAGCAATGTTTGGCATTTTTTTTTTAATATGCATAATTCTAACAAAATGGTGGCTTGCACATTTTTCAAAAATAGGGGGTGTAAACATATCATTTCAGTATAGGAATTCACATTCAATAAATGTAAGAAGGAGAGGCAACTTCCATCCATGATAAAGAGGCCAAAGGTTAGAATATCAGTGTTGGTAATGCATAGACACCAGGCCATAGTGAAGAAATAAATATTGATAGAGACTATGAGAAGCTTGAAAATAAAAGTGTAGAGCTACAAATAAGACAGTGAAAGACTGGTAAGAGAACAAAATCAGATAAATTCTCAAGTGATGCAAAGATTAAATAAGTTGCAAAGGAAAACAAAGAATGGATCAAACTCAAAATAGGATGAAGAGGGAATATGTCATGAAAGAAGAGATGAACTAAGAAGAACTGGTTATTCAAGAATTTCTAGAAGAACTCATAGGCATCACTGACCTCCCTATTCAATAAGGAAATTTGAGCCCCGTATCAAATAATGTATTTTGTTAATCCGTTAAAGGCCAGAGTGCCCAAAAAATTGGAAGAGGCAAGTGTGCCTAGGAAATGTAATGTTTGATCATTATTAATAATAAAAAAATCATTGGCTTCTAGACAGGAAAGGACAAGAGTTATAGGGGGCTATGATTCCACGAGAGAGGGGGCTTGAGTGGATACGTATTTATTTTATATATTTTTCACCCATTTTTTTTAATGGATAATAACAGTTACATCATCTTCTTGGGGGGGATTCCAAGTGGTTCTTTAATTACAATAATTACATAAACCCATATTTGGTATGTTTCGAGGGTTTCTTATTCTTCACTCATTTTCTCACCCACTCACTCAATTGTTCATTTTTCACACCTTTCACCATGTTCTCACTCCACTCATTCTTTCACCCACTCATCCTTCCTCATTTGTGTTTGACTTAGGAAGGGAAAACAAATTGTTGAACAGGAGCCATGGTTTTTTTGGTTGTAGATATTGTTGGTGTATTACAACCATGAATTAAGGCCTACATGTTGGAGATGCTTTATCCTGTGTTCAACTTTTCTCACAACTGCGAATATTGAGAGTCCTAGCATGGATATTGTGGAAGAGATGCACTGGAGCCTTGGAAGGAGATGGAAATCCTGAGGGAATACGTGGCAGAGAAGGGGGTCCATTCTCTTGGGTTGTGTAGGCTAGGTAGAAGAGAGATGATGTACCTTGGATTGTTATGGGTGAGAAAAATCATGTGAGAGATTGAGTTCTATCTGGTTTGGGAATTTGAGTGACACTCTGGAATCATCCTTATGGATTCATAACCATGGCTCGAGGGTGACATTAATATTGATATTTGGAAAAACAGTATCTACATCTAGGTGGAACGTCCTTGGTATGCAACCAATTGGTGATTTGGTTCATTAAAGATAAGTTCTCTCTATTATGGTTTTATTTAATTGTGTATTTATTCTATTGCGTATTTATTTATCTATGAATTTTGTATCCATGGTATGGATGCTTTATGTTTATTTCTATGTATGACATATGGTTCATTTATTTTATGTTTTAGTATGAATATTGATCTATGCATGTGAATACTTCATGTATATTTATTAATTGAATGTTAGATCAGAAGTTGAAAGAAGTATGGAAGTGGGCTTGAAGTGGCATGCCCGGCTTGTGGGTGATTGGGTATGTTACATCACATTCATACACAATGCATCCATGCGCTGATTTCATATTACCACAATTGATGTTAGGCTCTTTTCCCTGGTGTGTTGGAACTCAACCAACCCTACACCACTGAGATCATCTATCTACGTTCATTTTCATAGCATGATTTTTCCTACTGCCTTGATTTGACCATGACCTGAACTCAACATGATATGGAATTGAATATTTTCATGTGAATTCCTTTCAATATTCTTTCTTCACTAATCACCAGGGTGCCAACTTTTATGGCCACCCAATTCCTCTCTTTACCATTCTACAACTCTGTGGAGTATTTGAATATACTTCTTCTACATTGGGCAATTATATATATGTCCATTCTCTTACAAAATGCCCTCCTTGATTAGTCAATGTATTCATGACATATTTGTTCATGAATTTCTCTTTCAAGGATATTAATCATCCTTGATTGCTAGAGGTTCATACATCCACCATTTAGGTCTCTCTTTCCTTAATGATTTACATGTTTGGGTATCAATGACATACAAAATCCATTCAAATTTTATTTCCATTTTATTAAAATAATAAATTTATTTCATTAGGTATTCTTACCCAATCCATTTCAAGACTCATGGTACCTACAAATGAACTCTTTATACCTTTTGTGGCTTCCAACATTTTTTCTGATATTACTTCATCAGTGGTGCTTCCATGAGATTTCCTAAATTTCTTTCATAAGTCTTTTCTATTAGCATCCTTCTAGTATTTCACCTTTTCTTGAGAATCTCCATCATTGGTAGTTGCCCTTTCCCAACAAATCCAATCATTTTTCTATACATTTATATGTATCATCAATTTCATAGTTTACATCAGATGTCATGTAAAATAAATTGTATGTACTACATTTTTAACTTGAAAAAAACATTTTTCACATATGTTCTAGCACATTTATGTGCATCCCATCTCATTACCTTCAACCTTTTCATGAGTGAAAGAAAAATGAAATTTTCAATCGTTTATATAGTCATACAACCAACATTTCTCATGCCAAAAGTATTAACATATAACAACATATCGGTCTCTCATCCTAGAGGAACATAATAATAACTAGGAAAGGAGTTTAGGGACTCTTCCCTTTTCCAACTCCTTCTACTGAAACTCTCAGTCCAGCTGAGTGATTTCCAAAATCTCATTGTCTTTACATAACATAGATTAACCAAGGCCAATTAAATGCATTCAATATTTTATCTTTCAATTACGAGCTATGGTTAATCTCATAGCTATCCTTTTAAAGAATACACTCTGTCTCATTATTCAGAGTTTCATAGTCAGAATATTATTGACTCTGTCCTCCTTCTTTCTTTTACAATTTATCCCTCTTGCAATCTTCTTTCCATATTTCTTTATCAGTTCTAATCAGGTCCTCCTTGACCTTCTTGAATACTTCAACATGCTACAATGGTAATCCTTTTGTTCATAATGAATTAGGGACCTGTATATTCTATACATGTAATGATTAGATTGGTCATCATTCATTTGCATGTCTTCTATGCATGCATTATATTTTATAGTGTAATACAGGATTATTATATAAGTGAGATTTGAATGCAACCCACTACCTAAATTTCAGTAGTCATATTGGAGGTTTCTGGGCTGACCCAGGTTCTACTTTAGGTTTCCCAAAAAACCCTGCAAACCATTGGCCCTTCTGGAGACTAGAAGGAAACACTCAGCACAAATTGCACAATGCAGTCTCACCCGAAATGCCTCATGGGTAACTGCATAACCCAGATGTAAGCAGTCTTGGAAGGGATACTTATGTGGGGATGAAAGACATTATTTATACCTCATAACACATCATATTTACTATTATATTACATCTACGCATCATTATATTTAGAGATACTATTCAGTAATCATTTTCATTCATTTAAGGTTTATTCTGCAGTAAATATCCTAGTTATTTTATTGTGCACTGCATTTTCCTACTGAAATAGTAATCCATTCATCATAACTACACAATTGAAAGAAATAATAGAAGCATTCCACACACAGAAGAAAACTTTACCGTGGTCCAACCCCCCTGGGATACGCCCACAAATATATGGTTGTCTTGGCTCTTTTATTATTCTGCATCAAGGTTACAGTGTTGCACGCAATACATTTCCTTCTCCCACCTATAATTCCTATGGAACAACCCTCATAGGATGCATATTTCCACTCATAGATAAAAATATCGCATTAGGCTCCATAGCCCATGACTTATGACCTTACCCTTGATTACAATACTTGATATAATCTATCTCTCAAAAACTCTCTAGCTCTCTCTCAAAAACTAGCTCTAGGATCATCCTCTCGTATGATATGATCTAACACAATCCAATATCTTCTTCACTATCTCACAACAACATATTTATATTACAAAAATGGGTTAATTAGCATTACACAATTGATCAAAACCCTGACCCACTAATCCTAGGTGGATTATATTTTTCCAGTTTCTAACTCCCTGATCGCGGATGGTAAAAAATCCAACTATTTTCTTCGTTGATCCACATATTTCTCCCTTTCTTTGACTTTCCTGGTTTCCTAGCACTGCTTTTCTAGGTTTTATGACATTATTTTTCCAGGTTTTCGTGTGCACACTCCTTCTTTGGTACATTACCTAACTTCCTTAATTAATTATCGCTCATTTCCATATTATTATATTTTCATCCCTATCTCTATCAATATTTACTCGAGTCTTATTCCAAAATGGCCTATGCTAACATCCCCCAACACTCACCTATGGATTGTCTTGAGCCACTCAGTTAGTGTGTGCTTCTTGTACAGACTTCTCGAGCACTTGAAACCTGTTAGTAATCTCTTCAACTTGGGATTTTATCTGCATGATCTTTTCTGCTATAATCTACACAGTCTACGCAGTAATGTATTCCTTCAAAATTTCCCCACTCACCAAACCAACTTGTTCAATTTGTCCCTTTGTTGTGTCAATCTCAGTGAGCATTTGTTTTGCTACTTCTTGTAATGGCTCTAATTGATCCTACCTTGAATGCTTATCTACCTTTATGGAATTCAACTCTACCTACAGATTCTTCATCTCTTGTGAAATTTCCAGTCTGTCAGTTATTTTCATATTCTTTTCCTTCTACTTCAATTCTTGCATCATAATATTTATCACTTATTATTTTTGGTCCAACTCCTGAATTTTCCCATCCTCTTGAAGGTTTGTCCATAGTTGCACGCTTTGATTTTAATCCTCTATTATTTCTTGTATTACGAGCGCAATTCTTTTTGTATAATATGTAGCCTCTTGCACTCTTTGTGCTCTTACTTATGGTGGAGTACTAGGTGCTAAGATTTCTGTCAACTCTGTAATATGGCTTCTGTAAGTCTCCACAACTTGTTTTATTTTCTCATTTTTCTCCTCTGTGGGTATATTCTCTCCTTGTGCACTGTCAGGAATAGTTTTAAATACTTCTTCAAATTGTTTCTCTATTATTATAACGCTCTATTTTGTTTCATACCTATTAAACTTCACTTGGTTAAGAGTTATTTCCAATGTGTTATTTACTTCATTGGCCAACTGTAACCCGGTAGCATTTGCACGGGCCCTTCAGTGGATTTCCTAGGTGACACTTATCTGTAGTTTGTAAAATGATTTAGTTGGAATCTTCGGTAGTTCCAAGTCCAAAATATCTATATCCTTTAGTGGCCTATGCATTGTAGCTTCATCTACCTGCAACATCCCCTAGGTGATACAAACATTTTCACTCCCCATAACTATGTTCTGCACTATCTCCCGTTTGGGAAGTATTCTTTCCTAAGACATTTGTTTCCATTGTTCCTGACCTTTTTTCTGCACTGTACTAATCTGCAATTGTTTCAATAAATTTTTTACCTTTTTCAATTTCTTCACTATTTCCTCCCTTTATTTCTCAGCATCATACAATACTTCAATTGTGCGATCCTGTACTTTTTTGTCTACTAAATCTACATCATCCTCTGTAAATGTAATCTTAGGACTTCCCTTATGTGCCTTCATTTTCTTGTGTTTTCCTGTTGTCTATGACACAATTATTTTCCTTGGTAGTGTCTCTGGCTACGTGGTTTGAGTTGGCATATCGAAATACGGGAAATTTCCACCCCCTATTTCCTCCTGTATAGGAATATTGGTATCAGTCTGCATTCCTCCATTTGTTTCCTCTGTGCTCTCATTTTCCTGATTTGAAGCCTTTGGTATAGTGTTTTTCTAATTTTTATTTTTTGTTGTTGTGCTACCCCCTGTTCCTTTTGTGTGCCCTTTAACTTTCCTTGTGTTTGTTTCTTGGATGGTTGACCGTTGTGAAGATCTAGTCCCTAGTTGTTGTTTATATTTTGGTACTTTCTTTGAGATTATTGGCACCTTCCATTCTTCAGGAAAATCCTTCATATCCCACTTTAATTCTTCCCCTATGACACAATATCTAAACTACAACCATTCCTTTTTAGGATCCTTTTTAGCCTGGATCCACATGTTATGCCTTGAATCTTGGAAATTGGCTCTTCTTTGATTCTCTCTCACAACTTACGGTGGTATTTTCCATGTGTTTTCCATGTTCTCCTGCATCTCATCATAGTACATGGAAAAAATGCTAGCATTCCCCTTTCTTTTCTTTAGATATGAAGTATTCCATAAGGATGTGTATTTTTTTTAGTGGCATTTCTAGGAGTCTTTTCCCTCACATTTCTTGTTGTTGTAGGTCACACTGCTTTTCCTTCCCGATGACATTTCTCTAGTGTGCAATGTATTCCAATTATTTCATACAAATTAATTATTTGTTGTGCACTGTATTATATAACTACATGTTTATCACTTATCCATCTAATGCCTCTTTTTTATAAATTTCTTTTTTTTTCCATTTTTTTTTCTCTTTTTCCATATACTATATACACTATGTACAATTGTAATTTTATGTGCTGCATCGACTAAGGGTTATTGGGTCAACCATCCTTATACAGTTTCAGTCGAATTCCATTAAGAAATCCTTGAATCTCTTTTCTTTCTAGATCCTGCAACTGCACAACACCTCCATCTATGATAGATTTTATCTCATATGGCTCTAGCCAATGTATCCTGAATTTTCCTAGATGTTGTAAGTATTTGTTGTCATAGAGAAGAACCAAATAGCGTTCCTTAAAAGTTTTATTTTTAATGTGTCTATTGGTCCAAGATTTGGCTTTGGATTTCGATACTTCCTGATGGAAACTCTCCATAATCCTTTCCTCTTCAAGTTCCATGAGTTGATCCAATCTTTCTTGTATTGTGCCTCTTTCTTTCATGTTTGTAATGGCTACAATGCACAGACTAGGAATCAAATATTCTAAAGGGACTATTGCTTCCTGAACATACACCAATATAAAAGGTGTTTTCCCTGTGAGTTTCTTGTATGTGGTTCTATAGGCCCATAATACTGCTGTTATATTTAGATACCAATCATCCTTGTTTACATTGCAAATTTTAGTTAAGGCATTCTCCAATATTTTATTAAATGCTTCCACTATTCCATTAGCTTGAGGATGGTATGGAGTGCTCTTTTGATGGTGTATTTCAAATTCTTTAGTCATTTCTTGAATGGTATTATTGAGAAAATGAGTTATGTGACAACTCATCAAAATTTTAGGGCATCCAAATCTTGTAATTACTTGTTCAAACAGAAAATGCATTGTAGTTTTTGCACTGTAATATTTTACTCCTGTTGATTTATCCCATCTGGCTATATATTTTATTGTTGTAATGATGTATCTTTCTCCTTATCTTCTAGTTGGTGTGTTGATTGGTCCTACAAAGTCTATTTCCCATTTTTCAAACACTTTAAAGGTTACCTGTGGTTTTAGGGGAATCTCATCCCTTGTGGATGGCTTTCATACCCTCTGACATACATCATAAGTATAGAAATATTCCTTTGCATCTTTAGAAATTGTTGGCCACCATAGTCCTATACGTAGTATCTTCTACGCAGTGGATTTTCCTGCATAGTGTCCTCTAACTATTCCTTCATGTGCTTCTTCCAAGATGATAGGACGTTCATGTTCCATGAAACATCTCCTTAGAATATTATCAGCACCTAGTTTGACAAGTGTCCTTCAATAAGTTGGTAATCTACAGCTTTGACCACCAAATTCTTCTTCTGCGAAGTGTTGTATTTCTTTGGGGAAAATCTTGTACTAAAAAATTCAATGATATCAGAAAAGTATTCATCGACAATCTGCACTAAAAAGAGTTGTGCATCTGGAAAAGTTTCCTCCAATCTGCTTAGTTCCTCTCCATTAGTTATCCTGGAAAGATGATCTAGCCCTACATTTAGTCTTTCAGGTTTCACTACTACTTCAAAATCAAACTCTTGAAATAACAACAACCATCTACATATTCTCCCCCCCAACATTGGCTTGTTGACCAGGTATCTGAGAGTAGAGTGATATGTGAACATTTTAAAATGTTATCCTAATAAATAATGTCTAAAATTTTGTAATGCATACACCATATCCAAACCTTCTCTCTCTGTTGTATTATAATTCTATTTTGAATATGAGAGTTTCCTACTTGCAAATGCTATTGGGTGATCTATGCCACCTTCTCCTAGATATACTAGGAATTCTCCAAGTGGTATTGAATATGCATCCACATGAACATGGAATTATTTTGACCAATCTAGAAACACCAGAATTGGTGTTGTCAGCATTTTCTATTTTAAGATGTCCAAACTTTGTTGGCACTCATCATTCCATTGAAACTTGCTATCCTTCTTTAATAGTTTCTCCATGGGCGCAGTAATTTGTGCGTAGATCTTTATGAACTTCATATAGTATTCTGTATAACTTGGTGTATCTCTTAATTGGTCCATTGACTTGGGTGGTGGTAAATTAACAATGAAAAAAATCTTTGCAGGGTCAACCAACAAACCCTGTTGACAAACCACATGCCCTAGTAGAATTCCAAATGGTGTATTGAATATGCATTTCTTAATGTTCAAGGAAATTTGGCATTGTCTACACCTGTCTAGAATTAGTCTTAAAACTTCAACATGATCCTTTAATAGGCTAAATATTGTCCAATCATCAAGATAAAGCACCAAAAATTTATGTATAAAATATTTAAATGTAGTTACCACTACTCTTGAAAAAATAGTAGGGGAATTTTTCAATCCAAAAGGAATCACCATGTACTGGTATGGCCCCCATTTATGTTGAAAATGTAGTCTTATAAAGATCATCTGGTGCTATTATTATTTGGTGATACTCTGAAAATCCATCAGTAAATGAGTATGCCTCTTGTCCTCCTACATTTTCCAATACCTCATATGTAAATGAAGTAGGTAAGGGATCATGCAGATAGGAATGATTCAACTTCCTAAAGTCTACACAGATCCTTATCCCCCCCTTATTCTTCTCCATAACTACCATAGGGTTAATCCACTCAGATTCTTCAATAAGCTCTATTATACTAGCCTCTAACATTTTTTCAATCTTTGCCTTGAATTTCTATTTATATACTAGATTTAGCCTATAGGGTCGATGTCTTATTAGTCTGGCATCTGGTCATACAAGGATTTTCATTTCTCCAAGTTCTCCTACTACCCCTTTAATTTCTAAAACTGTTGTTGGAAATAGATCACTATATTCGCGTAGTAGTTATATTATTCTTTCCACTGTATGGTTTTCCAAATAGTCACCAATACTTGCAATTTTTGGCTTCTCTTATGTTCCAATATTGAATTTATTTATCTTCAATGGTGCAACAAACTCTTTTAACTGTAGTTGTGGGCCTTCTACTTCTCTTTACCCTTCAACTTTTGTTATCTGGATATCGCACAAGTTTCCTTATGTTGGGTCATCTTCTGCGATGCGGTAACAATGTAACAATTGTCTCACTATTTTTCGATTGTGATTCTGATAAGCTGTTACAATTTCAAATTCAGGTTATTCGAAGATATTTTAATAGTGTTTCCTCTATCATTGGATTCTCATGTTCAAATGCAAACATGACTATAAAGTTCTACTACAAATCTTACCAATTTATAATTCCTCTGCACAGTTCTAGTTCTATATACCAATTTATTGCTATGCCTTATAATGTATGGATGAAGTGATGTGGCCATTCCTTTGGTTGTATCAGTCTCCACTGGGTTATGCAATTGTCTATATGTTCTCTAGGTTGTCCTCTTCCATCGTATTTATGCATATGTTTATTCTTTTGTTCTACGCCAAATCTTATGCATAGTAATATTTTACATTGATACCAATCATGAATCTTTTATTTGTGAGTACCCAACTAACATGAAGGTGTTTATTTCAAAGAAATATCTAAAACTAATAACCTTTGAATTTCCAAGAATTTTAACTCAAACTTTGTTAAGAATTCTTCCAAATCATTTTGACCATAAAAACTTGGAGGTTCTTTTACCTCTGAGCCAATCCATCTTAGTGCATGCATGATTATTGCACATCTTTTGGTAGATATATCATGTAAGCATTGTTGTCAATTATCCAATCTCGTGTTAGAATCTGAAGGACAAGAATTGATGCTTCTCCATCTAAGGATTCGATCTATTGTTGGGTTAATGTAATCTTCATCGTGCACAATAGTTCCATAGAATTGGTTTATCTCTTCTGCGATAAAGTTATCTATCACAAGTTCAACATAGTTTCCACCTTATGAAGGATTTAATGGTGCTATGACTCTATAATATCCCGATTAAAAAATAATTTTTTGGGTCTTTAAGTTGATGATGGATTGATTTTCAAATGCCCAATAGAGTCCCAACAATGCTAGATAAGGTGTATTGTTATCCACTATATCAATTACCTCATAATCTTCCATGAATCATACACCATCTAAATCCATTGGTATGCCTTTCAATCGACCAATTGGTATTATCCTATGTTGGTTTTCTAATTTCATTTGAACAGGTGAATAGCCTAGTGTAGGTTCCCCCATACATTCCCTTGTTTTCTTAGGAAGAACATTTACCTCAAATCCCAAATCTAATATGAAGTCACCCATGTTAAAGTCTCTAATATTTTCATTTAGTTTGAACTCTCTATTTTTTCTTGTCTTCCTATGTGTAACATCCCCAACCACCACATGCAGGCCGACAATGCTACCTAATGACTACATATATTAATTCTCGGCTCTGATACCAACTTGTAACGTCCCCAACCACCACATGCAGGCCAAAAATGCTAACTAACGACTGTGTCTTTTAATTATTGGCTCTAATATCACTCTGTAACACCCCCAGTCACCAAACGACTGGGAGACACCACTGAGAAAAAATTCATTTGCGGAAATATTTACATATAAAACTTAACAGAAAATGAAATAAATAATATGGAAACACACATTTAGTGAAACACATGATAATATTACAAGAATCAAAAACATGCACTTAAATACATCATTAAGAAATTATGCACATAAAAAAATACTTATTTTTTTATTGATGTACACCAACTGCGTGCGGACCTTCCATGAACCTCCCAGCCTTAGACCACATTATTCATCACTCTCAGCAGTGGGTCACCCCTGAGTTGGGACCAAACTCCACCAGGCAAGTTATTCCTAGGCTAGGTAGGGACAAAAGGAAGTTGCATAGTACAACAGGCAGGATTTCCTCCAAGGATTCCCTTACGCCCACAACTCACATATTCTCATTCCCCACATGCATGTCCCACCCTAGTAGTGTACACCTTCACTGTCCAACAGTCCATCGATTTCTACACCTCCCTTTCCTTGGGATTTAACAATAGGTCGAATCAAGAATTATCAAATCTCTATAGATGCTACTAGACTCCCTCCAGGAGAACCCACTTCCTCAGCACACTCTCTCACCTAGAGAGAGTTGCTCACAGGCTTGACAACCCGCTTCTTCAATCCTGCTCCTCAACACATGAGAATAGTCATGGAAGCATTAGAAACTGGGCATGGGGAACGATACTGACAGGAAAAGTGCGAGAAATACCTAAGGGCACAGGTGTAGTAGGGGTTTCAATTAGGTTTTGTTGTAGAGGTTAGGTGTGGTTCAGGAATTCAAAAAGGAGTACTAGGGTACTTCATGCTTATTGTGTGCGTTGGTGAAAAAATTGATAAGTGAAGACCAAAACAATATGAATTCTGACTTATATTTCATGTTCCTGAGCTGACACATGGCACTCATGAAGCACGTTCCTCTCCATTTGGAAGTCATACCCTCTTTGCAAAGGAACTTAGGATATATTCCTATCCCACTCAAAAAAAATAGAATAATAATATATATATTATTCTATTGGACTTAAGCTCTTAAGCTTAGCTCCTCATTCCATCCTCTCATCCCCCTTCCCTTACCCAGCCTAGTTGAGCTTAGTCCCCCATACTCTTTCTTCATGGTAGCTCTAGAATTGGGGCTTGGCGTTTGGGGTATTACAATCCCCTCCCCTTATTTTAGCACTGTCCTCAATGCAACTAATTTATATAACATCCACAATATGTTCAAAATATTAAAAAATATTTGGGTATTCTGCCTACATAATATCTTCATGATCCCACATTGCATCCTCGGGACCATACTCTTAGAATATAGAATATGGTGTGCTCATTTTACCATTGACGATACCCTCGTCACCCAACCACATGCCGAAGCCTCCCTCCGAGCACCTTAACCTTGACCCGAGAATTCCTCCGGAAGAAAACCCTAGGCTAGATAGCCAAACAAGGAGTAGCGCATCAATCCCCAAGGATAGCACATCACAAAAAGTTGATCAGATAGTCCAAACCCTATCCAAGAGATATTCAAGCCAATACTAAAACTAGCTACTACTGCAGTTGCACCTGCAACCCTCCTCCAAACCTGCGCACCAACTACAACTGCAGTGCGCACCAACTGGGAAAACTACAGTCCTGAGATGTGACAAATGAGAACTGGCGCCCTGTATTTATACTGGTTTTGCCAGATTTTTTGGGGCCGACTTCTCCTTTTGGATAGTGTCTGTTCAGTATATTATTATTATTTCTGGCCGACTTCTTCTCTTGGAGGCTAATAGCCTAATATAAATTATCTTCTTGAGCCGACCAGGCTTCTAGGGTTATTAGCCAATTCATTAGGGTTTCTCTTTCTTCCCGAAGTCTTCTATTCTCGTTAGGTTCACACGTGGGAGTAAATACCTCCCACAACTACCATAATATTAACACTCCCTCCTAGCTAGAGAGGTATTTACAGGTAATGGACTTGAGCACAAAACAT
>ML777045.1:301767-318311 GCA_009831015.1 Picea engelmannii
GATGAGTCAAGATGGGAGATGTAGGGTATCAAGTGGTCTTTTATGGAATCCACTATGATACTCATGGCATTGATGTCAACGTCTTTGAACTTCTCCATAGCTGCAACGTTCTGCGGTTCCTTCTCTTCTCCTTCTATAAACTCCGGCTTCACAATATTTCCTTTCACAATGTCCAACACTTTATTCTTAGCAAGGATGAGGTCAATCCTTGTCTTCCATGCTCTGAAGTTAGAATCTCCATCTAACTTGTTCTCAGACTTCATAGAGTTCGTCATGGCTTGCTTGACTTCGTCAAACCCTAGATTTGACCAGAAATCCAAACTTCACGTATTGGCCTACTGAGAGTACCAGGAGATGCACTGGGCTAGGGTGCACTTATCTATCCGGAGATTAGGTCAATCTTGTCACTTAAGGTGCCTTGACAAGAGGTTTAGGGTTTCTGCAACTGCTTATGTTGGTAACCCTAGTTGCAGTGCTTTTGGAAGTTGCTCCTGCTAGTAACCCTAGCGACAGTTCCTCAACGAGCTCAATATCTAGCAGCTATGTTTCCTTCCAGCATTTTAGGCTGACTGAAGGGGTGTGGGCCCATAACCTGTTAGAATATAGAAGATGGTGTGCTCGTTTTACCATTGACAATACCCTCGTCACCCAACCACAGGCCGAAGCCTCCCTCCGAGCACCTTAACCTTGACCTGAGAATTCCTCTGGAAGCAAACCCTAGGCTAGATAGCCAAACAAGGAGTAGCGCATCAATCCCCAAGGATAGCGCATCACAAAAAGATGATCAGATAGTCCAAACCCTAGCCAAGAGATATTCAATCCAATACTGAAACTAGTTGCTACTATAGCTGCACCTGCAACCCTCCTCCAAACCTGCACACCAACTGCAGCTGCAGTGCGCACCAACTAGGAAAACTGTAGTCCTAAGATGTGACAAATGAGAACTGGTGCCCTGTATTTATACTGGTTCTGCCAGATTTGCTTGGGCCGACTTCTCCTTCTGGATAGTGTCTGTTCATTATATTATTACTATTTTTGGCCAACTTCTTCTCTTGGAGGCTAATAGCCTAATATAAATTATCTTCTTGAGCCGACAAGGCTTCTAGGGTTATTAGCCAATTCATTAGGGTTTATCTTGCTTCCCAGAGTCTTCTATTCTCATCAGGTTCACACGTGGGGGTAAATACCTCCCGCAACTACCATAATATTAACACATACCAGGTCCACTGGACCTTTACCAGCCTTATAGCTCGATTCTAGAGTAGCTTGTTCTTCTGGTCCAGTATGTGCACTAGGTGCACCTGTATATCCCCTTTTTGCTCCACCTAAATCACATTCCAATCAATCACATGATTAGCATTAGGTATATACTTCTTGAGCAATGAGACATGAAATACGTTATGAATAGTCATGCATGCATGCAATGCAAGCATATAAGATATTGTTCCAATCCTTTCTAGGATTTCAAACGACCCACAATATCTAGCTTCCAACTTGGAACAGTTTCCCAACTCCACAGAAATGTTTTTGGCTTTTACCTTAAAGAAAACATGATCACCCACTTTAAAATCTCTATGGGTTCTACCCTTGTCAAAATATCTTTTATTCCCGTCTTGGGAAGCCTTCAAATTCTGCTTAATCTGTAGAATTTTTTCTTCCATTTCCTTGAGCAACTTTAGCCCAATCGTTGCTCTATCAGATGGGTTGTCCCAACTTACTGGGGTTTTGTACTTTTTTCCATAAAGTGCTTCAAACAGGCTCATCTTCAGTGATACTTGATACCCATTGTTGTAATAAAACTCTACCAAGTGAAGTTAGTCTTCCCATCTGGATGGTTTTTCCATCACATACATTCTTATCATATATTTTATCACTTGATTAGCTCTTTATGTTTGTCCATAAGACTTAGGATGATAGGCTGTGATGAAGTTCATATTTCTTTCGAACCCCTTGAATAACCATTTCCAAAACTTTGAGGTAAAATTTGGGTCTATGTCAGACACAATTTTCTTGGGTATGCCATGCAAGCGTGCTACTTCCCTCATATAAATATCAACAACATTGGTTTCCTTGTGAGTAACCTTCATAAGAATGAAATGGGTAGCTTTAGTAATATTGTCCACTACCACCATGATTGCATCATGTTGCTTGCTTGTTCTGGGAAATACTGTGATGAAATCCATTGTCACCACCTCCCACTTCCACTCAGGAATGGGTAATGGCTGCAGCAACCCAACTGGGTGTCTATTCTCAACCTTGACACTTTGACACTCCCAACATTTGGCTATGTATTTTGCAATTTATTTCTTCATGCCTAGACAATAATATTGGCTCTTGATTGCTGACATTATTTTCTTATATCCCAGGTGAACAACATAAGGCACATTATGCATTTATTTTAAAATCACACTCCTCAATTCATGAGAACTGGGTACATAAACTTGGTTTATGTACAAGAGAATTCCATCAATTCCCAGTTCGTAATCTTCATCTTTCTGTTGCATTTTACCTTGCTGCAATTTAGTTACTAATTCCATATATTGCAAATAAACTTTTGCAGCCTCAGAAATTTTTCCTTTAAGATCCATCTGATACATGCTAATGGTTTTAACATGCAGTTCATGCACTCTCCTGTTAATTGCATCAACCACTTTGTTCTCCTTTCCTTTGATGTGTTTGATATCAAAGTCATATTCATAGAGGAATTCCAACCATCTACTCTACCTAGCATTCAAGGTAGGATGATCAAACAAATACTTCAGACCATTATGGTCTATCCTCAACTCAAACCTCTTTCCCATTAGGTAGTGCTTCCACTTCTTCAAAGCGTGCATTATGAAGGCCAACTCCAAATCGTGAGTGGCATAGATCCTTTCATGCTCTTTCAATTTTATGGACTCGAAACATATCAAATATCCTTTATGACTAAGGACTCCTCCTAGTCCTTCTTTGCACACATCTATGAAAACCACAAAATCTTCATTCGGATCAGCAATATTCAGAATTGGATCACTAGTTAACAACTGCTTCAATTGTTGGAAGCTCTTTTCACATTCTTCTATCCATTGAAACGTCTTCCCCTTCCTTTGCAAGGAAGTGATGGGATGATTTATTCTCGAAAAGAATGCAATGAACCTTTTGTAGTATCCACCTAAACCCATGAAGGATCTAACTTATGTCACATTCTTAGGTGTTTTCCACCCTTTAATGGCCTCAATATTTTTAGGGTCTACTGCTATCCCTTCTTCAGATATGATATGCCCCAAATGGTGAATTATGTTTTGATAAAATGATCATTTGCTCAATTTGGCATACAACCGATGTTCTCTTAGCACTTGCAACACCATCCTCAAATGATGGTCATGTTTTTCTTCCAACTTGGAATATACAAGGATGTCATCCAAAAAGACAATGACAAACTTCTCTAAATATTCTCGAAAAATGGCATTCATTAAGCACATGAAAAAAAATGGTGCATTTGATAACCCAAATGGCACCATTGTGAACCCATAATGACCATACATTTTCCTAAAGGTGATTTTACTGATATCTTCCTCTTTAATACTTACCTGATGGTATCCTGACCTGAGATCTATCTTTGAAAATATCCTTGCATCCTTCAACTGATTGAAGAGGTCATCAATACTTGGTAGAGGATACTTGTTCTTTATAGTCACTTTGTTCAACTGCCTGAAATTGATGCAAAATCTCAATGTCCCATCTTTCTTTTTCATGAACAAGACTGGGGCACCCCAAGGTGACACACTTGGGCGTATACACCCCTTCTTCAGAAGTTCATCAAAATGCATTTGCAACTCCTTCATCTCTGGTGTACTCATTATGTAAGGAGTCTTTGATACTGGGGCTACTCCAAGCATTAAATTAATAGAGAAATCAATATCTCTCTTTGGGAGTAGTCCTGGTACTTCCTTGAACACATCTTTAAAATCTTCTAGGACTGCATGATCCTCCATATTTGGCACCTTATCCTTAGATGCTTCCTCTATATAGGTTGCAAATATTTGACAACCCTTCCTGTAACACTTCTTCAGCTGCATTGATGAGATTTCTTGGACAGTAACTGCCCTCTGAACTCCTTGGGCTGCTCTCTGATTTCCTTCCTCATCCAAGCAAGTGAATTCCTTGATATGGAAGTCTAATATGGCATGGTGTTGGTCTAACCAATCCATACCAATTAGGAAATCATATGATCCCAAATGCAAGATGTTCAAATATGCCTTAGTACCCAGTCCATTCATGCCCACTAGACATGATTTAACCAACTCAAAAACTTTCCTCTTGGCTCATGTAGCCATTTGTACCAGCCAATATTTCTCATTCTTTATTCTTGGAAAAAGTAATATTTCCAAAAATTTAGGATCTATGTAACTATGACTAGCTCATGAGTCTATTAAAACATTAAAGGCATGGTTATTGATCATACCTTCAACTTCAATCATGTGTAATTGAAACTCATCTTTCTTTTTGTCCAGGGATTCATCGATCCTTGGCACTCTTCTACCCATGTCCTCCACTATTTTTGGTTGTTGAACACGGTGAACAGATCTCACCTTGTCCTTTTTTTGAGGGAAAACTCTATAACTATGATCTCTATTATAGCCCCAACATTGCATAGGTTTCTGCCTTGGCCTTTTCCCACCTACTTCAGCCATCCCGGGCTCCCTCAAAACTGGTTTTTCTTGAGGATTGTTTCTAAAAAATGGTGGCTTGTTTCCCTTCTACCTCTGTTCTTTCTTGAACTTATTCTTGTCTTGCCAAGCTCTTTGGAAAGCAGGATTTCCCCTATGTTGATCATGTAAGCATTTTTCCTTCCTTATGGTTTCTTCCATAGTTTTAGGATCATCATACTGGATTGTGTCACTGATAAAAGATGGTAGACCACTCATATATCTCTATATCTTGACTGCCTCATTCTTAATGAAAGGGACATACTTCAACATCTCTAGAAATATCCTTTCATATTAATCTATAGTCATGCTGCCCAATTTAAGTTCAAAGAACTCTTTCATCTTCTTGTCATAGTATCTATTGGTTAAGTACTTCTTTTCAAAATGTTTCTTGCATTCCTTCCATGTGAAATCCCTCTCTTTGATGTGTTGCACTTGCACAAGCTAATCCCACCACATGGATTCATTTCCTTTCAACTGATAGATTGCAATTCTTCCCTCTGCATGAGAGGAATAATTATGCAATTGGAAATATTACCTCATGCCAAGTAGCCATGTCTCAACTTCTTCATCTTTATTTTTCTCTCCATCAAAAGTAGGAGGTTTGATCTTATTCATTTCATCCTTCAGTTCATCCACTTCATATCTCCTATGCTTTTGGGTAGGATATGGACTTGAATTGTTGTGTGGCCTTATTTTTGAATGCCTTCGAGAGTGTTGGTGATGTTTGTTACCACTTCCTTCTCTCCTTTTCACATCAAGGGACCTGTGGCTCCCTGATTTACTGGATCCACTTTCCTTATCCAATTTATTTTCAATTCTTTCCAAGATCTGCGTCAGCTTCATATTGAAGTCTCCCTTTTGCTCCCTGTCTCTCATAAGCCTTTTGTTATCTGCCTGGTGAATTTGGACATCTTTCTACAAAGTTTTAATGATGTTCATCATGCTCACGTGTTTATCTATTTATTATCCATTCCCATTGGAGTTCATTCCTTCAAATCCCAAATGGACATCCATTCCTCTAACTTCATCCTCCGGACTGTAAGAGTCATGTGCTTCCTCCATTTCTCTTCATTAGGTAAAAATTATGTTTGGTTCTGACAATTGGCAACGCTGCAAAATTATGCAGTCAACCGAATTTTTGTTAGGATATTAACTTAATAATTCTGTAGAATAACTTAAACAATATGATTCAGTCAAAATAATATCAGAATCTATTTTCGACGGGTTTGTGTCGATCAAGAATCCCCACGGCTCCATCTCTGAGCCCTGTCTTTTTATACAATTAATTTTTGGGCACTAGTCATTTTGCTTTAGCCCTTAATTCACATGTGACCATGGATGTGACCAAGTGCTAATAGTTGGGCGCTTATTTGGAGCCTTCAAACTTCGGGGCTCTGAAGCTTCAAAGTTTTCCCTTTCTGCACCTCACAACTAAACTTCTGGAGTGGTGCATTGGAAAACTCACAAAGTAGGGTGGATCAACGGTCCATGGATTCCCAACATCCAACAAATATTATTTACTATGGTATTTAGGGATTTGGGAGTTCCAGACTATCCATACTCTCAATCCTTCTGGAGATGCAAGTCTTTGGACTACTGCATCGTTTTCCAAGTGTCATTTCCCAATCAACAGTCAATATTAACTTCAGTCTTCTGAGTTTCTATCTTCCGAGCTTCGGGACTTCAGAGATTTATTCCTCCCACTAACTCATGAACCATTTCATTCAGAGTGTCAAGTCTCTGGACTTCAGGATCTGTTTCCATGCATCCCCTGTGACCATCAAGGGCCCCACTAACCATGCTTAAGAAGAGTGCCACGTGCATAAATACTAGAAGAAGACATGTGGCCCATTATGACGGGTGACACGTGTCACATTCTAAATGGTATTTCTATCCTCCAAAGGTTCTTAACTCACTGACACATGGCACACATGCCATGTTTCCACATCATCCCTAGTGACGTGAGCAAGTCACGTCACTTTGGGCTTCGAAATATTTTACACTTGCATTCTTGAAATCTCCCAAACTCCGAACTTCCGAACTACTTTATCTTCTGGGTCCACATGGTACAGCTGTCAACAATTAAGGTGGTGGCACGTTGCATGTCTAGTAAAGGTCCACGTCACCACTAGCGATGTCATCATGCCATGCCACTCCTGTTCTTCAGCATCGGAACTTCGGGCTTCAAGAGATTTCACACTAGTACATTCTAATTCACCCGAACACTGAACTCCCAAATTAGCTAACCTTTTGACATGCATCTCCTTTCGACGAACGGTCCAGATTAGCTACGGACTTTGGAACTTCATGAGAGTTTACACTCTAGCACACTCTATTTCTCTCGAAGTGTCGAGATTTTGAACTGCTGTGAGATCTATGGCTCACAATCATACGTGCGCAGATTTTATGGTTGAGATATTTCTTTCGTCACTGTGCCTTACCTTCTTTCTCTATAACATGTAAAATTCCTTGAAGTCGTGAAGTCCGAAGTACTTAAGGGTTAACTTTCATGCACTTCTCTCCAGATCTGACAGTTGTGAAGGATTTTCTTCATCTCAAACATATCCTATGACCCAATTTCAAACTTTGCGGCCCAACACAACGATTTTTGTGGCTTCTTTCTATGTTGCATTTCCCTAATCCGTTGTACTTCCTGAGCTTCTGAACATAGTCTCAGTGCCTTCTTGGCACCCAGGGACACTTTGAGGTTCATAATTTTTCCCTCTCGATAGAAATTCAATATGAGACCTTTGTTTCATTAATCACTAACATGTCCCATCCAGTCTCAGTGTTGAAACAATGGCTCTGATACCAACATGTAACGTCCCCAACCACCACATGTAGGCCAACAATGCTACCTAAGGACTACATCTTTTAATTCTTGGCTCTGATACCAACTTGTAACGTCCCTAACCAACACATGAAAATCGTAAATCCTACCTAATGACCATATCTTTTAATTATCGGCTCGGATACCACTCTATAATGCCCCCAGCCACCAATCGTTCAGGCAACGGGATTGAGACAGAATTGATTTGCAGAAATATTCACTTATAAAACTTAACAGGAAATGAAAGAAATAATATGGAAACATACATGCAGTGAAACACATGATAATATTACAAGAATCACAGACATGCACTTAAATACATCATTAAGCAATTATGCACATAAAAAAATACTTATGTCTTTATTGAAGTACACCAACTGCATGCAGACCTTCCAAAAACCTCTCAGCCTTAGAAAACGTTGCTCATCACCCTCAACAATGGGGCACCCTCGAGCTAGGAATAAACTCCATCGAGCAAGGGATTCATAGGCTAGGAAAGGACAACAGGAAGTTTTAGAGTACAACAAGAAGGATTTCCTCCAAGAGTCACTTACGCTGACAGCTCACAGACTCTCATTCCCCACATGCATGTCCCACCCCAGGAGTGTACACCTTCACTATCCAACAGTCCATCGACTACTACACATCCCTTTCCTTAGGCTTCAACAATAGGTTGAATCAGGAATTTTCAAAGCTCTATAGATGCTACTGGACTCCCTCTAGGATAACCCACTTCCTCAACACACTCTCTCACCTGGAGAGAGTTCCTCACAGGACTGATAACCTGCTTCTTCTAGTCACGGGCCTGAAAACCCGCTTCTTCACTCCCACTCCTTAACACATGAGCATGGTGATGGAAACATCAGAAACTAGGCATGGGGAATGATACTAACAAGACAAGCACAGGAAATTCCCAAGGGCATAGGTGTAGCAGGGGTGTCAATTCGGTTATGTTGTAGAGGTTCGATGTGTTTCAGGAATTCAACAAGGCATACCAGGGTACTCCGTGCTTGTTGGTGCAAAAATGGCCAAGTGAAGACCAAAACAGTATGAATTCTCACTTATATTTCATGTTCTTGAGCTAACACATGGCTCTCATGAAGAAAATTCCTCTCCATTTGCAAGTCATACCCTCTTTCCAAAGGAACTTAGGATATATTGATATCCCACTCACAACATTTAGGATAATAATATATATATTATTCTATTGGACTTAAGATCTTAAGCTTATCCCCTCATTCCAAACTCTCAGCCCCCTTCCCTTACCAAGCCTAGTGGAGCTTAGTCCCCCATAATCTTTCTTCGTTGTAGGTCTACATGCAACGACGTATTTTTATTGATAATTTGCATAATTACATATACAAAAATCATGTCCACTGTCCTTAGCCTCTAGGCTCTCCAACCTAATACACACATAAGCCTACCATCTTATAATACTTGGCTCACCAAACTATAAACATCATTACATTCATAATTACAACCGGGGCTTGGCCTTTGGGGTATTACACTATGAACATTATTTACTATCTTTTGTTCTAGTTTTATCTCTTCTTCAGGATTACAGTTTTCTACCACACTTTGTGATACTTGTAGAGATGTTTGATCATTCAATAACTTCAAGAAAGACATCAGAAATTTTCTTAGATTACTTATCTTTTATGAAGATTGACCTCCATTTGTATGATCACATGGATGAGGCATATCATATACTAGTATATCATATCCTAGTTATGTATTTGAAGTAGAAGCAATATTCTCCTGCAAAATTTCTTGTATGGTCTGCTTGAATGTTTCTTTTTCCTTGCACACATAGAAATGATATTATTGTGTTGTATTTTTTCTGACCCACTAGTGCTTGGTTTGATTCTAATTTGTTGCATCTACTCCTATTTTGGTTCCACCTAGAGTAATTATATTGATATTTATCCCATCATATCTAGTTTCTGCGACTATCCATTGAACATTTTGATTATTATGATTCCTTTTGTCATGTATTTTTGACAAAAGTATAGAAAAGTCTTCTGTAGTATGATACTTTGTGCGACATTATATGCATGTTTTTGGTGGCTCTGGAAAATACCTTACATAATGTGTAGGCTGCTGGAAATTGTGGCAAGTTACTGGTCCTCTACTTCTTCCAAATCCTCCTCCTATGAATCCTCTTATGTTGCCTTGATTGTCTGCAGAAAACGTATTATATTGTGGTGGAATTGTAAATTTTTGCACATTATTATATTGTTGCGCATGTTTTTTTGTCACAAGTTCATCCTGCATCCTATAATCATATGAGGTCCTTTCCCTCATAAGTTCCAAGGTTCAACAATCCTTATCCTCATGTCCTACAGAATTGAAAAATTATAGAATGAACTTTTAGGAACTGCTTTTTATTTTTCCATCATTGGATAATAATAGGGATCAAGTCCAAATGTTTTACAAAGTTCACACCAAAATCCTCCTATGGGTAAGGGATTTGGCATTCCTGCTCCTAAATACTGCGCAAATGTTGGGAATTCATTTTTGTGGTTTCCTTTTGTTCTACATAAGGTACACCAGATAGCTTCCCTATTTTCCTTGCCTTTGTTTTGATTCAACTTAAATGTCATATTATTCAGGTCCTCTCTCAGTTCTTCTATAGTTGGATTTGTATGCTTATATTGATTCTCTTCCATCTATAGGGATGCTTTCAGAGCCTCATCCTGACTCTGGGACTTTTGTTTCTTCAATGGGTATTTCAAATGTGGAAATAATGAGTTTATAAATAATTGCATATGTTGAATATATGTTACGAGATATTTCAACTTACCTTTCAATCACTTGAACTTCTGATCGATTTCCCAAACCAACTCTCCTAGCTTCTGTTTTATTTCTATAATATCATTCATATATTGATCTTATAAACTTGATCAATGTAATTCATTGATTAGTGCCTTCTTTACATCTGCAATGGTTGTAGGTGATCCTTGTGGATTGTTCATTGCTAGGCTCACAAACTAGTCCAATGCATAGTTTTTGAATGTAATTGTGAGCTGGGCCACTTTTATATATTCATCCATGATTTGTTTAGCTTACCAAATATTTTCACAAATAAATAGATGTTTCTATGGGTCCTAGAACCCTTCTCCATGAAATTTTGATAGTCGAATGGTCGGATTTGTTCCTGCCATTGTAAAATTTGTGGTACTACCTCTACGTGGTGTAGATCACTGACTACTACTAGTTGAACTCATACTTCCACTTGAATTTCCACTATTCCCTCGACCCATTGGAATCCTTATGCTACTAATTATTGGTTGTATAAAAGGTTCTTTATTTTCTAATGTCTTAGTCGCACATGGGGTTTGGGTTCCAAACTAATTCTGATCTAAATTGGAGTTCCTTCTTTTGCGTCGGACCCTTGACATATGGTTTTTCTTCCATATGTGGCGCACAAGATTTCCTCAATTTTCTCCATAGCACGAATATCCCCTACCTCTTCTTCATCACTTTCTAATCCTTCCCTCTCGGATACTTCCCTCTTCTTCATATTAATATTATATTGGTAGGTTCTTCCGCTGCGCATCATTCCCTCTTTGTCCATTATTTCCTTGATTTTCTCTTCATCCATCATAAAAGGGTCCATCATTTCCTTCTTCTTACCTATATATAACTCCCTCTCCATGCCTCATATCGACCTCAGTGTCCCCCCTAGTCTTCCCATGCGCACAGAGTTATTTAGCTATTAGACTCCATTTTCATCACACCTTTATCATGAAACAAAATATTGATTAATCTATAGAGTGATCTAATATACTGTCCTCTTGGGACCTTCAAAAACTCGTGCTTTGCAATAGTGTATGATTTTTCAGTATTGACTACAAAATCGGTAATGAATCCTATAATGATGTTTTCCAGCTAGAAATTGACTGCACGTGTCAACTTGTCATTGACTTTTCATAGATGTGAAATATTCTCAGTAGTCCATTCTACTGGTCTTATCCATTTAGTTGGGTGAGTTTCTTTTAATCTTAGTATCCACTCCTGCAGCAAATGTGGGAATTCAAAGAAAAATGACTCGTGAAGATCAGTGAAAACATACCTCTCCAAATATTGGCACAATGTATACTTAGGGTTTCTATTATATTTCTGTGCAAATTCAAGCTCTTTTTTTATCATCCCTCGTTCAATATCTTGTTTAGTTGGGTTCCATGGTCTGGATATCCCCTTATAATACTTCATTCTCATAATTGTTGTTCTCAACAAGTCGCTTCAAATCTTTTCTTCTCGTTTCCAGCCGACAACAAAACCATTTGTTGGAGGTTTCTAGGATGACCTCGGTTCTACTTTAGGTTTCCGTAAAAACCCTGCAAACCATCGACCCTTCTAGAGACCAGAAGGTAACACTGTGCACATAGTGCATGTTGTTTGTGGAGATTGATTATATTCTTGATTCAAAGGTTTGTTTCAGTTGTTCTTGGACCCCATTCTCTAAGGGGGGGGGGGACAATTTTTGTAGCCCCCCTTGGTGGGAGATTAGGGGGCAGTGCCTTTGAAACAAAAATTTTTGGAAAATTTATTGTAATTTCGTAGTCAATCTAGGTCGTTCATTATAAGGTCATAGATCTATTGGTAGAAGTTATTTTAAGGTTTTTTCCCCTATAAGGAATCCCTATTTTATGAGCGAATTGTATTGAGGCTATGTATTATCGTGAATGTTGTATTTTGAGAGAGGAGACTACGAGAGAAATAAGAGGAAGTTACAATGGCTGAGTTGTAGGTTGTATCCCTTCATTTTTATGGATTATAAAAAGGAAGGACCTGGCAATTTCTCTAGTGGACGTAGCTCACACTGGGTGAACAATGTATATATTTGTCTCTATTGTATTGTATATATTTTGTGTTTTATTTCTGCATTTGTCTTATTTTATTTCTCCACGATCTTGTTTTTATAACAACTGGTATCATAGTGAAAGGTAACTCAGAGGAAAAGAGGGTTCCTGGATCAAGTGGTAGAAATGGTGGAATATGGAAATTTTAGGGTCGAGAAATTTAACGACCAAAACTACTAGTTATGGAAGATGCAGATGGAAGACTATTTATATCAGAAGGATTTATTCCTACCATTGGTTGGAATAACAAAGAAGATGGCGTCCATGAAGGATAAATAATGGGAGGTTCTTCATAGAAAGGCACTAGGAAAGATACGACTGAGCCTGGCAGTGTCGGTGGCTTTCAATATTTCAAAAGAATAGAAAATGAAGGAGTTGATGGAAACATTGGCTAAACTATATGAAAAACCCTCAGCGTACAATAAGGTGTTTCTAGTGAAGATATTGTTTAATATGAATATGTCATAAGGTGGCTCTATTTTAGATCATTTAAATGAATTCAATACGATTACTAATCAACTAAGTTCTATAAAAGTGGAATTTGATGATGAGGTCGGGGCTCTTCTAATCTTGTTCTCATTGCCAGAAAGACGGAATGGTTTGGTCGTGGTTGTAAGTAACTTTGTCTCTATTTCAAACACTCTAAAATTTTATAATGTTGTTGGTGTTATCCTTAGAAAGGAAATGCAATGGAAAATCATAGCTGAGACATCTAATAATGCATTGGATGTGGAGAATAGTGGAAGAAAAAAGGATAGAGGAAAGGTCTCAGGGAACTGTGACAATTATAGGAAGGGAAGATCCAAATATAGACTGGTAAAGATAGAGTATTTGAATTGTGGGAAGAAAGGACATCTAAAGAAATACTGCAAACCTCCAAATAAAAAAAGAGATGGACAACAAGAGAAAAATCAAGAACAAAATGTAAGAGGTGATGTGTTACAAGATGATTTGATTCTTTCTGTATATAATATTTTTGAGTCTTGGGTAGTAGATTCGTTTGCTTCATTTCTTGCCACACCCCATAGGAAACATTTTCTAGATTATGTTCAACGTGATTTTGGACATGTTCATTTGGGTGATGTTGCACCATGCAAAATTGTTGGAATCGATAAGGTACAAATAAAGAAAAAGAATGGAAACCAATGGATTTTGAAAGAGGTAAGACATGTTCCATATTTAAAGAAAAATATAATTTCAATAGGGAAGTTGGCAAGTCAAGGGTGTATATATGTATTTACACATAAGGCATGGAAGGTCACCAAAGGATCACTCGTGATAGAAAAAGGAGAGAAGGTAGGTACATTGTATTTATGTACTAGTACTATTGATTCTTCTATCTCTTTAGGTTCTACAAGAGTGGATACAACACTTTGGCATCATAGTCTTGGAAACAAGAGTGAGAAGGGGATGCACATAATTCACAAAATAAATTTGTTTCTAGATCTTAAACAAATTAATTTGGATTTCTGTGAGCAGTGTGTTTATGGAAAACACAAGAGAGTCAGATTTCTCAGAGTCGGAAAAGCAAATAAGAGTGAAAAGTTAGAGCTTGTGCATACAGATGTATGGGGACCAACTCAGGTATCATCTCTTGGTGGATCTCATTATTATGTTACTTTTATTGATGATGCAACTAGAAAAACTTGGGTTTATTGCATTCGAAATTTTTTTATGCTTTTGACACTTTTAAGAAATGTAAATCTTTAGTTGAAAATGAGACAGGAAAAAGGTTGAAGTGTCTAAGATCATAAAATGGAGGTGAATATTTCAACAATGAGTTTGATGATTACTGTTCATACCATGGGATTTATAGAGAGAAAATAGTTACAGTAACACCAAAAGAAAATGGTGTGTCAAAAAGGATGAATAGGAAAATCATGGAGCGTGCAAGGAGTATGAGATTGCATGATGGGTTTCCCTTACATTTATGGGAATATGTTGTAGATATTGTTGTTTACTTAATAAATAGAGGAGCTTAAAGCACTTTGGATGGTGGAATTCCATAGGAGGCATGGACAGGTAAAAAGGTAAACTATTCTTTTTTGAATACTTTCAATTGTGAAGCATTTGTCCATATTGATAATAAAGAAAATAGAACAAAGCTTGAGGAAAAATCCAAGAAGAGTACCTTTATTGGATATGGTTTTAATGATTTTGGTTATCGCTTGTGGGATTATGAAAATCACAAAATCATTAGAGGTAGAGATGTCATATTCAATGAGAAGGTCATGTACAAAGATCAGTTACAGGGAAAGAAATAGGAAAAAAAAACCCATAATACACAATGCTTGATGAGATCATTGAAAAAGAAATTCGAAAGGTACCAGAAAAACAAAATGTACAACAACAAGATAAATGGGTAACTCAAACTCTTGCAAGTGTTGTTAGAATATCTACTAGATTAAGTAGACCCCATGAACGATACTCTCCTTCATTGTATTATTTATTGTTTACTAATTTTGGTGAACCAGAATGTTATGAAGAGGAAACGCAGGTAAACACAAAAAAAAAAGTGGAAGAAAGGCATGAAAGAGGAAATGGATCCCTTGGTAAATAACCATTCTTGAGACTTGGTTCAGTTGCTTGTAGGAAAAAGAGAATTGCAGAATAAATGGGTTTACAAGTTGAAGGAAGAAGATGGAGGAAAAAAATGGTACAACGATGGACTTGTAGTAAATGGGTTTGCACAAAAGAAAGGTATAGATTTTGATGAAATATTTTCTCATGTTGTTAAAATGACTTAAATTAGGATTATTTTAAGTCCTGTGGAAATAGAATATTTTCATATTGAATAGTTATATGTAAAAACAACTTTTCTCCATCGGGATTTGGAGGAACATATTTATATGCAATAGACACAGGGGCATGAGGTCAAAGGAAAGGATAATTTGGTATGCAGGTTGAAGAAGAGATGGTATGGCCTAAAGTGATAGCCAAGGCGATGGTATTTGAAGTTTGACATGTTTATGACAGAACAAGGTTATGGTAGATGTCATTTTGATCATTGTGTTTATTTTAAAAGGATAGAAAATGGAAGTTATATTATATTGATATTGTATCTAGATGACATGCTTGTTGCACGGTATAATATGTAGGATATAAATGTTCTCAAGAATAAATTAGCTAATTCATTTGCGATGAAGGATTTGGGTGATGCAAAGAAAATCCTTGCTATGAGACTAACAAGAGACATGAAAAATCACAATTTGACATTGTCTCAAGGTGAGTACATACAAAAGGTATTGGAGAGGTTTAGAATACAAAATGAAAAACCAGTTAGTACACCTTTGGCCATCCATTTCAAATTAACTAAGGAAATGTGTCCCGGGACATAGGAGGAGATAGAATACATGTCCACGGTCCCTTATTCATCAACATTTGGCATCTCGATGTATGTGATGGTTTGCACAAGACCAGATATTGCACCTGTAGTGAGAGTTCTAAGAAGGTATATGAACAATCCAAGTAAAGAACATTGGGAGGAAGTAAAGTGGATTCTCGGGTATTTGAGAGGTACTTCTACTCATGCATTATGTTTTGGAGGTTCAGATATTGTTCTACATGGATTTTTTTATTTAGATATGGAAGGTGATAAAGATAGAAGGAGGAGCACCGCAGGGTATGATTTTACTATAGGTGGAACAACAGTAAGTTGGATTTCAAAACAACAAAAGGTTGTTGCACTTTCAACAACAGAGGTAGAGTATGTTTCTACTACAAAGGCTACTAAAGAAATGATTTTGTTATAGTTGTTTATGGAGGAATTAGGAAAGAATAATGAGAATAGTAGGTTGTACAATGACAACGAGAGTGTAATTTATATAGCAGAGAAATCAACCTTCCATTTGAAGACTAAGAATATGCATCTCAAGTGTTATTTCATATGATCTGTCTTGGAAGATGGAAATTTGAAGTTGGAAAAGACACATACTAGGAAGAATCCTACAGACATGTTAACAAAGGGAGTAACTAGGGAGAAACTGAGTTCCTGCTCAGTTTCATTTGGCCTTCAAGCATATAGGTGAAGATGAGAAATTTTCCAGGTCCAATGTGGAGTATAGTCCAATGGGTGTAGTAGAAGTGGATTTTTTTTTATCAGTCTCCAAATGGGAGATTGTTGGTTGTGGAGCTTGATTATGTTCCTGATTCAGAGCT